>MU894840.1:0-11078 GCA_036418205.1 Ostertagia ostertagi
TCTCGGCATTACTCTCACACGCTAGAGAGCCATGCGTTGGACTTTGTCCAACGGACGTTTGACCCTACTTCAAGGTCTCTTCCATGGAATGAATACAAGAAACTTCTAAAAGAATCAGGCGTGCGCGAAAAAAATGAGTGTAATGGGTGCGGGGGATATATATCCCGCACGGTCCGACATGGCCTGCAATGCGCGGGATATATACTCCCTTCAAAAAGCGAGAAAGTGTCGGGTGCAGACCATGCACCACAAGTGACGACGGCCTTCAAATGTTAATGTTTTCTGCCAATGAAATGATTAGCCTGTTGCAGTTGTATTCTATCGATTGTCACTAATTACAACTATCATTTACCAGAAATCAGCTATCACTATGAACAACTTCTAACTTCGGTAAGCATTCATTCGGTTGAAGAACTCCACGGAGATTTAGATGTGAAGTGCAAAACTGGCGTACGAGACTGACCATGAGATTTCTGCCAGAGAGCGTTTGAGGCATTCTGGATTCACCGAAGAAACCCTAGAATGAATAACCGCAATGAGTGTTTATTTTCCATCAATGATCTTTTGTCGTTTGCACCACATTGCGAGCTACTGACGTAAACATGAGACGTCCAGTACTTGTCATTAACCATAGGTGGCAGACTGGTGAGTTTTTTCTCTCATTCGGGGTTTTCGGTTGATTTCCTTAACGCTCCGTCAGAAACACCAGGAACTTCGAACCACCTTTAGGCCTACTAGAAAGACGATGGGCCCAAACGTCGGGCCGCAAATAATGTTATCACCTAAAAACCTCGTTGGCAGAAGAATACACTGAACTGTCCTATACCGTACCTCTCGAATAAGTCACAGAGCTCCAAAACCCTTGGATCGGAAGCAGAATGTTCCTTCGAAAGTCTACGACCTCATGCTGCCTTCCTCGACATCAGACGACACGATGATATAAGATGTAGGAGTGTATGGCTCCGTTGAGAGTGGTGTGATAGTGTGACATTAGTTTCTAGCCATGATTCATTCGGCGACGAGTGCGGGCAGAAGGGCGCTCCTGCTTGCATCCAGGAAGCTTTTCCCTCTCTGCTCTGTGCAATAGTAGTCGCTCTCCGATCATTGCTATCGTCTCTTCTGTAGACCGTCATCTATTGTATTCCGTTTGAAGCGAATTTCAATGATCTTGTTCTTCGCTGGTGTCGGAAAGCGTTTCAGTACATAAAACTGATAAAGGATGCGTTTCGGCATAATATGCACCACAGCTCACCATGCCACTTCGTTAGAGAAGACCTAATTGGACGATCACATAAAACTTTCAATAAATGACTCTCTAAGATTTCATGCTGCTTCCGCCACCCTCGATATGGGTTCTTAAGCTAGCTGTGTGGGCGGGCTGCTCCACGCTGCATTAACGACATGTCTCTGCTTCGAGGGTAGCTTTTGTCATCTCTTCGGGTAGGCACCTAACCTATGATACCCATCTATATCCTTGGCTCACGAACCTGCCTTTAAAGTGGTGGTGCGTAGAAGTGTAACAGTTTACCTCTGTATCACGAAAGATCGATATTCTAAACTTTGACTCGACACATATGTAGAATCCGTGCTTTATGAAAAAAACAAAGCAACAGTAGTATTTCTGACATTAGAAACGAATCACCAGGTGGAGTCTACACTCGGTTTCATGGCACACGTGGCTAAATTCTCGATGAAAAGGTGACATCACGTGTGCTCAAAGATGTTCTTGAATCGATGCCACGTTAATGCCACGTCAATTTCTGCAATTGCACAATTTCTGGTCATTTGAAGGCGAGGGTATGTGGTTTAAATTTTTGTCGTGTAACCCCTACAACTGTTAGTGGTGAGAAGCTAACACGTGTAAACGTGTTGAACGGGTAAACGTGAGCAGGAATCGTTGATCTTTACAAGACCTTAGCCGTGGTCGCGGCGCACGACACGATTCACTCTATTGAGACCCTTTTGAGTTTGCCTTTGCCATCAGCCATCCATGAATCGAGCTATTCCCTAGCCGTCCGAAACTTCGAAACTTTTTGCTCGGAACTGTGTAGATGTTCTTCTACGTCTTCTGCAACCATACGTGCCACTCTTCACAAAGGGAAGGACAGTTTTTATGCAAGTGATGCAAGGTATGGCGATAGTGCCACCGACACTTAGATTGTTTGCGGGTCTCAACAATCCGGTGGGCAATAAGTGCTTGTGGGCACAGTATCATTGGGTAGGGGCAACCAATAATGATGGGAAATGTGTGGCGTAGAATGGGTGTGAAAAAACAGAAGAAGCCAGAGGAAACCCTTGGATCACTGTCTCGTTTCTCCTTTAACTCTCTCTAGATGCAAAAAGAGGCAGAGCACCAAAGAATCATGCAACGCTTTGAACAACTGCCTCTAGGGAAAAACCGAAACCCTTTTCAATTGTTTTGGTCTATGGCTACTGTAGGGTGTCTTCGATGGTAAGAGCAGAAGCGTATTATGAAGCCGTATACCTCCATTTTACCTCGTGTTAGTTTTAATTTTTGCCTGTAAAGCGCCACCCTGCTTGAGTTGGTTGCCACTAGCATTGTGGTGGTGTTCAGGTAAGTCGCTTTCAGCACGCATAGTGACATTGTCTTGGCTTCGCAGCTCCAGATATTGTATCAAAGCGAGCACTGCTCATGCGCGCGCAAGGGCAGCCAATGGGAGCAATTTACTCAAATAGGGGTATTAGCAGGTGGCTACCAGTTCGTGCGTCGGTGAGTAGCAACAACCAGGGAGGTGTGAGGGACATAAACATTGACAGTTATCGAGGATCCCCACGATCTCGGTCATAAAGTAGCAGTTTGCAATGCGTGCCGTATGGGTTGCACCAATCCCGGGAGGCAAAGTGTGCGCATGACAGGTCTTTTCTTTCTTCGCAGAAAAGGAATCTCTTGACAAAAATCATGATTAGAAGATTGCTCGAGCTTTGAGGAAATTGCCACATAAGCTTCATTGAAATTCAAGTGGCAGGAAAGCTGCCTGCAGCAACCTTCGTAGGGAACGACGTGTATGGAGGCCGATCTGTTTTGAAAACGGCACCTTGGTTCTTCGCAGAAAGCTGCTGCATTCCTGCATCGCAGACCATAGTCGGTTCTAACTGACCTGAAATTTGGCCGAAGCCATGCGTAAAGTTCACCTAGAAGTGCTCAACATTGTGTTATCGCATATCTACATGTGACTGAAGGACATATCAAAAGATCATGGATTTTGATGGGAAATTTCGCAGTACTTGGCTTACTCGCCGGCTTAGCCGCTTCTAATTATTAGGCAATTAGTGCCCTGAAACGTCATCAGAAGATAAAAAATCCGATGATCGAGTTCAACTCGAAAATTAGATACATCGCTTCTTTTCAAAACAAATGTCGGAATCCTAAAACATATGCATATGGTGATAATCCAGCTGATTCTTTGGACAACCCTATACTTTCTGAAACTTGTGCATAAGCACATCTTGCCGATCTTGAATACCCGTGACGTTTTTGAGTATGGCAAGATGCATTTGCTGCTCAAAGTAGTGGCCGTCAAAGTGCCTGATCCTGGAGCTGTTGGATATTACTACCACTACCGGCGATCCTAGAGGCCAAATGACTTTTGTTGTAAGTATACTGCTTCTGCTCCAGCTTCGCTCAGGTTATGACTTCGAAGATGCTTTCCGTTGTTTTCCTATTCACTGTAACCTTTTTGAAGACGTACGCAGACCATTCCACTAGTAACCAACATCGAACGAATGCTTAAAAATCTTGAATTGTTTAAAATTCGTTGCTATAGAAATAGCCGTCCCATTCGGTAGGTAATTACAGGGCTGTCAGTGAAACCTCTTATTTCTGAGGTTAGCTTGAGAAAGTTTAAAAAACACATTATGTCTCACTTGAATAACAACAGAATCGTTTCAGTCAATCAGCATGGAACTGTACCAGGACGATCAGTAAAACCAACGCTGTAGAATGTAGAAATGACTGGAGCGACTATATTGATCACAAAAATTGTGCGACATAATTTATTTTGATTTTTCTGAGACATTTTATGAAGTTGATCATTTCAAACTTGGAACTGCTTTTCCGGACTTGAGAGATGTCACAAATGGAGTTCCTCAAGATGGGGTGCTATCGTATGCTTTTTTTGTAGGAAGCTTTTTAAGCTGCTGGAAAGTGCGAAATATGTGGGCGGTTGCGTGTAAGATAAAATTTAGCAAGATGATATTAAATTAAAGAATGATTAGAAGATAGTTGTGTATTGAGAAATGGGTTTCAAATTGCGTTTGCACTTATTTCTTAGCATCTAGACAATGGATTTGCAATTAGCTCTTGGAAGAGACTGTAAATGAGCATAGGCTCTTCTGATCTGATAGGAACTGACATTGTTGAGGATCTAGGTTTTAATACTGTAATAACTTTACTTCTCCCAACGGATATGCTTTATAATAGCGCTACTTTATTATATTTGTACAGGAATGTGGTTACGCATTTCCGCCACCAGGTACTCGCACATTTGATCAATGGATCCTCATTCTAGGTGCTTAGATGGCGGCAGCGATCATATATGCCTCTCTCTCTTTTAACTTCAGCGTCGGTCTGCAAGTGTTTGGGCCCAGGGCCTATCGCCTCAATCTTGGCTGTCATCGATAGCGCCTTAGACGATCAATAAGAACTCTGTCAACCACTGCACGTCGTGTTCTATGTATTCGGACGACATCGAACTGTCCAAAGTTATTGAAGACAACTGCGACTGCGATATGCTGCAGGCGGCCATTGATTATAGCGTCACTTGGTCCTAGCGATGGGAGCTACTCTCGCTTCCGAAGAAAAAAGTGTTCACCATCGGAAATGATAGTATTGTCCATCTTTGCAAAATAAGTTCTGTGACATTGGAGCCAGTGAATCAAGTTAGGGATCTCGGGTTCCTCCGAATAAACTCGCTTTTGAAACGCACTATGAGACATTAGTGTCAACAACAACATTAGTGTCAAATACAACAGAATTTACAATCTTTTCAAAACATTACGATCAAAGAGCCCCACGATCCTACTGAAAGCGTACAAAGCCTACGTGAGACCAATTGTAGAATCGGTTCTTCCGTTTTCTTTCCATCGAAGAAAAAAGACGTAGAACTTTTAGAAAGTGTACAGAATAATTTCACTCGCAAGCTTGCTCTTCGTTGCACCACGCTGAAGAGCTTTGCCTAGTGGGGCCGAAAGACCGGCGTTATGTTCTTGTCTTCTTTGTTACATAGAAGACATGTTAACGATCTCGTTATGGCTTTCAAAATTTTGACAAGGAAGGTTGCGGTTGACCCTGCTGACTTTTTCACATTGGTGCAATCGAGGACTAGAGGGAGCACAATCAAAATAAGGTCTCCGTTAGTAAGAACACAGGTCAGAGCTCAATCTTTTGCTGTCAGAGTGCTACCTTTGTTGAACAAAATTTTTGATGAGGATATCCTGCGCTTGTCTCTCGGATTTTCCGTCGTAGAGCCATAAATTTAGTCAATGCAGAGGTTTCTTGAAATCTGAGTGGGATACGATCGATTGCCCTGACTATAGTTGTTTTATTTACATTTATCATACCGTTTCCATAACTGAATGGATGTTGCACTTCCCGAATTGACTTTCTTAGGTAAATGGTTGTTTGTTTTGTTTTGTATTGTTTACCACGCAGTGGTGACATGGTGTCATGTTGCGTCCACGAATAAACAAGCAAATAAATGAATCAACCAGGATTGAGAGCGTGGAACTGTCTGTTTTGAAGGAGAAAAGGTCGATCGTGGACTCGGCGAGGATCTAATGGAATGTGTACAACGAGATTGACTTCGTATGCTCTCCCATCTACAACCGTTCTAGAATGAAATCGTTAACAACCTCCCGTTTGATTCCGATCGTCGAGTGGTGAAATGGCCGTACGTAAAAACACTAACCACACTTCAGTTCATCCTCATCGCCCTCCTTCATCCCGCTTCTGTCTCGAACCGCGAGGTGTATAAGATCCGATCCACCCACGTTATCGGTAATCCTCGAGATGCACAGAAAACGTGCAACTGCATTCAATTATTCGAGAAGATGGCCGCAGACGGATGCTGGACCACCCACATTGACACTCCTGATAAGTCCAAGAACTCAGCTCCTTGTTGCGATAGCATTCCGAAACAATCCTTCTTCGACAGGCCGTATCCCTTTTTCTACAGTATGCAAAGCGGTCAGGATTGCTCTACTTGAGGTTATCCGTCGAAAAGGACCATGATAGTGCAAAAAGCAGTCGAGAAGGGCGAAAGCCTTAGCGAAGCACATCGAAAAGGAGTCTGCAGAAAAAGAAGGCTAATGTTGGAAGACCCAACCACTGGAGCGTATTCGCAACGAGCAACACAAATTGCAGTTTCATCGTTTTACTGAGCTTTACAGGTCATCTACATGTTTCTCTCTGTTCCGTTTCTCCCTTCTCTGAATCATGCCCTCCCTTCTGCAGTGATGAATCGAAATGTGCCCTTCAAAATCTCCGTCTTTGGAGATCTCCTCGCCCAGATCGTATTTCATTAGAGCAGTTGACCCTTGCAAAGTCGACAATAGCTTCCATGCTCCCCACACTGCTAAACAGCATCAAACACAAGAGCCGTCCTGAATCGCATAGAAGTAAGACTGGAGTAGACAGAGTCCAAGTCAGGTTGGGCTTAGAAAAAAGCATTTTACCCTCAACCACATCCATTGAATCAAATTGCAATTCAAATTTCTCAAGCAAATGTGAATAAACTGCAGTGGACCAAAAAGATACGTGACGAAAACGGATGAGTCCTCAAGCGACGACCAGACGATGAAGAACGGGAAGAAGTGGCGGAGTATGACAAATGAAGGATTCAGACAAGTCATGATCTGCGTTCGAATACGAATTGATCCATAATAAACCTAAACTTATAAAGCTTCTTATCGGACATACCAAATTTTTAGGGACTTACAAGTAATGAAAACGATCTCCTTCTTAAGGCCCACACAACGTACATTAGGCCGAATTCGGAATACGGAAAATCAGCCATCCGTCCTTATAAGAAGAATGATATACAGAAAGTTAAAAAAAATTCAAAATGATTTTGCACGTGAAATATTGATCAGGTACAGAGACTACAATTATTCTAGACGTCTCCATGTAACTTGCAGAGACCAAGGCTACCATTTACATATGCTTAGTACTCGTAGGAAATACCTTTATGTCATTCTATGACATGGCTAACTCTAAAACTAGATGACGGTCATCAAAAATATTGTATGCCACGCCTAAAACAAATGCATGGGGCGTCATAGGTTTTGCCTGCCGTGCCTCAATTCATGTCTCCTTAAGGCTGCAGTAAGGACGGCGTTTCCAGCCCTTTTCTTTCATGCATCTGAGTAGGGAAAAATTGTTGAGTTTCAGTGAGCTTTACTTTCTATCTCCGGTAATTACACAGATAGAAGTTGGATAATTCAGTGTTGTGGCGTTTGCCTAAAAACTTCAAGGAGTGCACGCGTTTAAGTACCCGAGACATCTGTCGAAATGGTGACGATGGGAATGCGACAGATGGTTGGCGTTCATTGTTTATAGCCATGAGATGTAAGTTTTTTCTCTTCAGAAATGAGATTATTTATGGTGAACTTTGTATGCCTGTTACTATTCGTGTGTTGTTGCTATGCTATACGAGGCTGTTATCGGTAAAGGGATGAGAGGTTAAAGCTATTTGGCAGTTGGTGATCAATCCCGTCTTGAGCGATGCGGCACGATGTTTATCTTTCCGTTTGTACATCGTATGGAGTTTGAAGTGCCCCGATGTGGCAATGACTTTGCGGGGAGCATGTCTAAGTCAGTGTTTTTTAATCCTTACGACAAGTGTGGTCGATTAGCGACCCCGAGGGATTTCTCGGGAGGTTTGGTTGGCGGGTGATCTACGACAGGATTTGATCCCGGAGCCGCTCGCTGTAAGTGCGCCATTATCAGTAACTATTCGCCGTGAGCTTTATGGTGGGATGTTTATTTATCTTTGTATTGTCGTGGACGGTTGTCGAACACTTCGTGTGCTTGGCTAACTTTCTGCACAGCTATACTCAGTCACTCATATATCTACCAAATTTGAGTGGGTTGTTTGGCCTGGTGGAGTAGCAGGTTAATCATGAGACGCAAGTTGTTCGAACGTCACGATCTAAATATTACTCGTACGTTACGGAGCGAAGGGTGTAAGTGACAAGTCGGCGATGAGTCCCACCGACGCGAGCGCCCGATACGGGGAAATCACTCTGGGTGTGGTCATGGGGTCAACAAGTTTCTATCCCCGTCCAGGTTTCATTTAGTGGCATTCAGACTCGAGCGGGAGTAGCACAGGGCTTGTACTTTGGATTTACGAACGACTTTGCCAGCTGGAGTTCTCTCGGTCCCAGTGCCTCGATTTTTACGAGTACTGCTTGGAATGTTCCGCATGTCATGCTAGACCAAGGATGTTCCAGAAGATAGGCGAGGGCACGCTCTCTCAAACCACAGTGCAACGGCGCTTCACTCTGCTCAGCGTTGACTTTTTTATTTGAAAATAACCCACACTCCAACCACCCTGTGACTGACAATCACGATGCTCTATCTGACGCCGTTGAAAAGGGATCTGGATAGAGTATCGATCATTTGCTAGAGCGATTCCGATGCGACAAGGAGACAGCACTGTGGCATCTCCAAAGACTTGTGAAGATTCGAAAATATAGAGTTTGGTCCAGTTTGCCTTGGAGCGATTAAGCTCCAAACACGATTATGACAACCGCATGTTTCAATCGATTCAGGTTTCTGCTACAGTTGACAACCACAGTGGCGAAGAGAGGAGGGGTACAGTTTACTAACAAATGAACGAAGCGGCGGTAGTCCAGCTCAAACGCTTCGAGAGATCTTATTGCTTAAGTTCAACCTCGTCCAAGTGGGGCCTTCTCGGATTTTTTGGTGGAACACGGGAGGAGTTAAGCTCTGGAAACCCCTACGTGTAGATGTCGCAGTCAACGCGAAAGTCAACTATCCACAGCTCGAATGCAACGCTTTTAATACGAAAGAAAAACAAGGCAAAGTTTGCTTTTGTATGACACCGTTGAAAAACCTCTTGCTAAGAAAATTCAGGAAAATTTCGAGACTCTGGGACGGAGAGTTCTTCCGTATTCACGTTATAGCCCTGACCTCGAGGCAAATAATGCCCTTCTCGCCTCTCCAAACCATCTCTTAGAGAGAGAAGCTAATCCTACAACCAGATGATGTCAAAATCGACATCTTATCTTTCTTCGACAGAATTCAGTAGAGTCTACAAGGGAGGCATCGAGCAGCTACTAGTGTGTTGGCAATAGGTTGTAGATATTGATGGAGGGTAGCATGCCGGATGAATGGAACAAAAAGATAATGAAAATATTGAATTCAAAATTCGGCCAGTTTGTTGCAAGACTTATGGACCGACCTAATATATTTGTATGTTGTCTCTAGTGATCACATATGCGTGTTGGGAAAGAGTGGAAGACTTTTCGGCGAAGGTCTCTTTAAGCACAACGTTATAAATAAATAATAGTCAACAAATCATAAACTATGTGCGGTGTTGTTCTCATAGCGAATTTACAACCACATTGGATCAGCAAGCCTAATTGAAGTATTGGGTTGTGCAGAAAGTCCTGCAACACTTCGAATTTGACAGTCGATAGCTATTTGAAGAGGAATAGCGCTCAACCATGATCCACGGTAAGGTGGACTATACTCAGTGTGTACTGCGAAATATTATAAAAAGGCTCTCCTCTCTAACGGGAAAACAGTTATGGATCCTACAAGTCCGAGTATCCTTCGACCCATCGTGTATTATGAATTCCTACAAGGGCATTCTGCAAGAGAAGCAGCTAATAACATCTGTGCCGTGTTAGAGGGATGTGGTACACTATTTCCACCGTCAGTCGTTGGTATCATCGCTTCAGAGTCCGGTGATATTTCTATCGAAGGACAGGAACGTCCTGGACGCCCATCAACTCTTCAAGATGATGATTTACGCAGCGCTTTGATCTCAAAGCCGAACATAACCACTCGTGAATTAGCAACGACACTCGGGAGCAGCAAAACAACCGTCAGCGATCGCCTTGCCTCTCTTGGCTTCCGCAAAATTCTTTCGACATGGGTGCCTCACGAACTCCGCGAATCGGATGGGCCTGTCGTGTCAGCATTGCCGAGTCATTGCTTCTTCGTCCACACAGGAAAGGACTTGTTGAATGGGAATAGTAACAGGAGACGAAAGCTGGGTCCTGTACGTAAACGATACCGTGAACGAGAATGTGGTTGCCAAAGTGCGAATTGCCACCGAAGCAACCGAAACGTGGTTCGCAGAAAAAAGTTCTCCTATGTTGTTGGTGGAATTGTGATGGGTGCTTTACTACGAAATTTTAAAGAAGGGCACTACTGTAACAGCGACGATGTACTCTAACCTATTGCAGAGGATGGCCAACGCAATCCGTAACAAGAATCCAAAACGACTAGAAACCTATCTTCTGCACGACACCCTCACGCTCGCCCTCACGTGGCAACAATGTCAGAAAATCCAGGGGCTCGGTTAGGAAGTACTTCCTCCCGATCTAGCTCCTTCCGACTACCACTTGTTCCGAGCCTTGAAGCGGCACCTACGAGATAAGAATTCGATAATCAGGAGCAACTCAAAATGGAGGTGGGCAACTTCTTCAGCACGCAATCCGCTGATTTCTGGAGAAGTGGGATCGACAAACTACCAGTGAAATGGATGAAGGTCATCGATAATAACGGCGACTATATCACTGATTGAAGTTGTCTTTTATTGTATAAAAAACGATATACAAATTTTGTTTTAGTGTTGCAGGATTTTCTGGAAATCACCTCCTTGTTGAAATGTTGGATTCATATCAGTCATAATTATTCCTTCCTCATTGAGGCATAACTGCTAGAATGTTGAAGCATGCCAAAAGAAGCTCTAACTTTGGTAGTTGTCCAGCATCGGTTGACACCCGACTTTGCTTTAGAAAATGCTCGAGGTCGAATGATTTCGCGGTGCCCGACGTCACTCCATGCTTGGGCTGTGTCCCGCTCC
>MU894842.1:0-22117 GCA_036418205.1 Ostertagia ostertagi
CGAACTTAGCAAGATCTGGTCAAAGCGAACAGTGGAAGAATAAATTAAATCAAGAGGAAGCCAACCTATACCTCCAGGTGATCTGAATTCCATCCGTAAGCAACCGTAGGTAATAGATGTTTGTCACATAAATCCACAAACTCTAACCGTCATAGTAACACTTGTTATTTATCAGTATATAATGTACTCCTCCCTCTATGTGAACAAGAAAACAAGAAAAAAAAACAACGTTGACTGTACGTTTATCCGGAAAAAACAACAAATGATGTTGGAAGGTGGCGTAGCTGCAACATATCCAGACTAGCAATATCATCACGATACGGTTCATGCTTTTGATGTCTTGGAAGGTGGTACCGCTCCTAAACATAGAAATAAGGCTTCTTTCATCATAAATCATTTTAATGCGGAAGTGCATAGCGTTTTGATCTACTCTCTTTGATAATGTCTAATACTGTCTAACTATTATTGTCTAATGTAGTGTATGGAATGAATAAAATCACATGATTTGAGTGTAAATACTAAAGATACACAAAACACAACAATGGGCTGCGGAGCTCGTCTTCTAGCTATCTTTATTTTCCCTCAACGATTTTAAATCCTATTGATAAGCATCACTTAAAGATTCGTGGAACTCACTTTTCACCGCTACAGCGTTCCTGGTGTTTGTCTTGGTCTCGAGAGCAGTGGACTTCACGTTTGGCTTGGCAGCAAACTTGGCTTTGTCCGCTTTGTTCGGCGTCTCCCCCGCGTTTAATGGAGGAGCCATCGTAACAGCTTTAATATTCTTTTGCAATAATGTGTCTTTCAAGGACTCGAGCAATCTAACTGTCGAACGGATGCTCACCCAAATCTGCTACTACACTTTTTGAGTATTCCCCTTTCGTTGAACCTTCTATATTCATTAGATTGGTTTTTTATGGAAGCCAACAGCTATCTAAACCACGAAGGGGTTGTAGAAATAAGAAGAGTGCAAATCAATGACGACAGTGATTCATTGCTAGTGTCATCTAAAAACTGTCGCATATGAATGTGCGTTGTTATCCTAAAACAATTTGTACAGGTGTGCGATATTCTGATGCACGTACACTACACAAACGCACATTTATCGACTGATATACATATGAAGTTGTCCCATAGGCAGTGTCGCTTTTATATGAACGAAAAATCTTCTGTTGTGGTTCAATGTTTTCATGCAAAGCAGTGGACCAGTCGAACGAGAATTGTCTGCTTTACATGCGACTATGTTTCGCTTCCACATGCACTGTCTGTAGAGAATCCAATCCACAACCCCCAGTAACATTCCCAGATCGCTCCTTTACAATCAAGTACTGACACTTCTGATTCTTGGCGAAGTGTCTAAATAGCGGAGTTGTCGGATCCACGCAAGTTATAGCAGCTACGAATGTGAATACAAATCTGAATGAGGTTTATGTGTAATCACGATTATTGGTTATCTAGGATGTGTGGCCATTGAAGACTTTTGACCTGCTGATAATTAAGTATGCGTTTGGAGTTCCTTAAGAAATTGGATTAGGCATTGCTCACAATTATACTCTAGTTGAAGAAGTGCAACAGCTTCACAGCTTCATGACTGCCGTTCATCTTTGACCACCAGGATATGTAGCTCAGTGCTGCAAGCAGAACTCCGTGAGATTCGGGCTTTTTCACTAGAGGTAACACACTTTTCGCGTTCACGGTAGTAAGAATATCGGCAGGATTCGTCCGCGTCCCGTTTCGGAATGAACTATCCACCCATCGTTGTGATATATGTATGTATGTATGTATGTATGTATGTATGTATGTATGTATGTATGTATGTATGTATGTATGTATGTATGTATGTATGTATGTATGTATGTATGTATGTATGTATGTATGTATGTATGTATGTATGTATGTATGTATGTATGTATGTATGTATGTATGTATGTATGTATGTATGTATGTATGTGTATGTATGTATGTATGTATGTATGTATGTATGTATGTATGTATGTATGTATGTATGTATGTATGTATGTATGTATGTATGTATGTATGTATGTATGTATGTATGTATGTATGTATGTATGTATGTATGTATGTATGTATGTATTATGTATGTATATGTATGTATGTATGTATGTATGTATGTATGTATGTATGTATGTATGTATGTATGTATGTATGTATGTATGTATGTATGTATGTATGTATGTATGTATGTATGTATGTATGTATGTATGTATGTATGTATGTATGTATGTATGTATGTATGTATGTATGTATGTATGTATGTATGTATGTATGTATATGTATGTATGTATGTATGTATGTATGTATGTATGTATGTATGTGTTTTGATACAAAAGTTGATGTCGGAGGGAAATGGATGTATGTGGTAATAAAAAATTCTATAAAACGTAAAAGTGGGCGGAGCGTGCGTCACAGTGGGCGGAGTATGGATATGTATGTATGTATGTATGTATGTATGTATGTATGTATGTATGTATGTATGTATGTATGTATGTATGTATGTATGTATGTATGTATGTATGTATGTATGTATGTGTTTTTGATACAAAAGTTCAATTCACCCCTTTCAATCCAAATTTTTCCGTCGAAACAAGCTCTTTCTTACTTCCCATCAGAATATTACATTTCGTTGTGGTGTTATTTATGAGCAATACAAGCACAACGAAATTTGGAAGCTTCTCGACATTAACGTAAGAAATTTGGAGGCTTTAAAAATGGACCCAGCTTCTTGGTTTTTTGATAGCCAGAAAAAATCAAATTTCTCTGCTTTCTCCAATGAAAATTTTCACTATTAATGTTGTGCTTTCTCACGTATGTCTTCTGCTGACGTATAAACTTATACCTTACTAAAAAAAAACTTATACCTAGAAAAGCCCAATGAAGATGAATAGCTAGGAGCATGCCTCGATCCGTGCGCGCGAGAGGAAAATACCTGTTTGTCGCGAACTTAGCAAGATCTGGTCAAAGCGAACAGTGGAAGAATAAATTAAATCAAGAGGAAGCCAACCTATACCTCCAGGTGATCTGAATTCCATCCGTAAGTAGCCGTAGGTAATAGATGTTTGTCACATAAACCCATAAACTCTAACCGTCATAGTGTATGTATGTATGTATGTATGTATGTATGTATGTATGTATGTATGTATGTACAGTGCGTATCATAAGTATAGACGCACCCCTAAAAGTACCATAGCCGACTCCACAGAAGTTCTTGGCAAACAGGCTTATCACCATCTGAATCAGCATGCGCGAAAACCTATGTTTACCAGCTTCCACGTGAAATGGAAAGAATTCGGCATTTTTTAAATAGGTGAACATTATTTTGGCTGTATCAAAAGTATAGACGCACCTCGGAAATCTAATACATTTGTTATGAAAACAAACATATAACAACTTCTTGATAATTAATTGTTTCCTCCATGTTTAAAAGTGATTTCAAAAATTTGATTTGGCATTGATTCAACTAATCCATACAGCAATTGCACATCCAAACAATCCCATGCCTGACCAATTGCCATCTTGAGATCTCTCACTCTATCAGAAGTTGTTCCCTGGTGGTAAACATCTCCGACAAGATGCCCCAGATGCTCTCTATGAATAATTATCAGGATAGTCCATGGCGACTATATTTCGCTCCTCTAACCATGATTTTGTGGACCTGCTCGCGTGGGTCGCCACGTTGTCTTGTTGGAAAACGAATTCTCCTTCTTCGGGACGTGCCAGAAAAGGTAGTAGATGACGACGTAGCACGTCCTGGTAGTCCGACGAGTCCACATGAGTGGAGGTGAAGGCGATCTCAAGCTTCCAGTTCCGACGGATTCCTCACGCTATCTCCACCGAAATCACTGGCACTTCATTTCCTTGCCGAGATTACCCAGGTAGAAAGCATTTCCATCCGAGTTATTCAAGTTGGACTATTTCTCTTCAGAAAATATGACCTAGAACAGGAAATTTCAACTCAGAGAGCTTTATGAGGAGGACGCGTATCTTCGATCAATTTGTTGCCATGTTCTTTCTGGCAAACTGGGCCGGGCCTCCTTGTAGGCGTCGGTAAGTGGAAAAGCTGGGCGGAGACGACACCTAACTATGTTGTTGTTGCCATTCTTATCGTCATTCTGGACAATGAACTCGAAAAGGCGGCTCAAACTCATTTGATGCTAATAGTCGACTTAGGAACGAAGTGCCTGATTGCACGTTCCTGCTGTGGAGTTAGCTTCTTCGCTCCTCCCAAAACTCTTTTTTCTCCTACGGTATCCTGGTCATGTAGAAATCGGTCGATAGACCTTGATGAACGCTGCAGTTGTTCAGCATTTCGACGATTGCTTAAGTATGCTGTGTACAGGGCGCGAACCTGTACCTACTCGGCTTCTAACGAATGTGGACCTCGTGGCATTTTTCGATATTGTGCATGTAATGTATGTATATGTATTATGTATGTATGTATGTATGTATGTATGTATGTATGTATGTATGTATGTATGTATGTATGTATGTATGTATGTATGTATGTATGTATGTATGTATGTATGTATGTATGTATGTATGTATGTATGTATGTATGTATGTATGTATGTATGTATGTATGTATGTATGTATGTATGTATGTATGTATGTATGTATGTATGTATGTATGTATGTATGTATGTATGTATGTATGTATGTATGTATGTATGTATGTATGTATGTATGTATGTATGTATGTATGTATGTATGTATGTATGTATGTATGTATGTATGTATGTATGTATGTATGTATGTATGTATGTATGTATGTATGTATGTATGTATGTATGTATGTATGTATGTATGTATGTATGTATGTATGTATGTATGTATGTATGTATGTATGTATGTATGTATGTATGTATGTATGTATGTATGTATGTATGTATGTATGTATGTATGTATGTATGTATGTATGTATGTATGTATGTATGTATGTATGTATGTATGTATGTATGTATGTATGTATGTATGTATGTATGTATGTATGTATGTATGTATGTATGTATGTATGTATGTATGTATGTATGTATGTATGTATGTATGTATGTATGTATGTATGTATGTATGTATGTATGTATGTATGTATGTATGTATGTATGTATGTATGTATGTATGTATGTATGTATGTATGTATGTATGTATGTATGTATGTCCATCCCTAGCCCCGTTACCTCAAAGTGGTGGGATGGTGTAAACTCACTCGATGGAAAGATCACTCGTTGTCGCCGGAGCAACGACGTGTCGAGTGAGGCTAAAAACGGGCCCCCTTGGACAGCTCCACTTCCGGCAGTGGATTACCGCCAGTTTTGGCTAGGCGGTGGGGGATGTCCAGGCCACCAGCATCTATGAGTCAAGTTCTAAAAGGAGTACCCTCAGTCCCGTGCGGCCACCGTCCTTCATGGCAGAGAGGACAACGGCAGAGGGGGAGAAATCTCACGGCAAGCGATCTGCCAAACCGTTTTTTGAACATTGCTACCATCAACACCAGAGGTCTTGTCAATGATGCCGCGATAGACCAGTTGATGGAGTTGGATTCATCATAGCACCACATTTAACAAAGATGATCAGCGACTACAAAAACTTTTCCGAACGGATTGCGATGCTTGTAGTCGAATTGGGCGGAGGAAAAACAATGAAGATACTGTCAGTATACGCACCAACAGGGGCCTATGATAACAACGCGGTGGAAGAATTCTATGACGCTCTCGATAATGCAATAAACAGCTCCCCGAGAGGAACATATGTCGTGTGCGCTGGTGATTACAATGCACACCTGGGTCGAGGTGCATCTGAAGAAAATTTTGTGGGACCTTACGGAATACCAGGACGAAATGATCGAGGAGAAATGCTAGTTCAGTTCTGCGAAAGATGTCGACTATCGGTAGCTAACTCATACTTCCAAAAACGTTCTGGTCGTAGATGGACGTACCACACTCCAAACCGGCAAATGTTTCACGAAATCGACTTCTTCTTGACGAACTGCATGCGACTTTTCCATAATGTCGGAGTCATCGGAGAATCACACTTCAACATTGGGTCAGATCATCGCTTAGTTCGAGCAACACTAGTGCTGAAGTTGAAAGAAGAGCGGAGGCGTTTAGCTGCATATCATTCCAGACGATATCGATATGAGCTCTCTGATGAAACACTGAAAGCGCTCGCTCCCACTGTTGACTTTTCCGGAGGAACAGGAAATGTACATACCAGATACGAAAAAGTAATATCTGCAATCCAAACTCTTATAAAAAATGCATCCCAACGTGTAAGGAGTAAACCACGTGAGCGGCTAAGTGATGTTACCATGCGAATGTTGGCGACGAGAAAAGAATTAGGAGAAAATATGACCCACGTGGCTCGGACTTTGCTCAACAAAGCTATTCGCTACAGGGTAAAAAACGATTACCGTGAATACGCTGCACGTAGAGCAAGAGAAGCAGCTGAGAAAGCAACAAGCATCAAAAGAACATTTGTAAGCACTCGCCTGAAGACTATGATCCCTGAATATCTGACGAAAGCGGATGGTACTGTCATACGGAATCGCAAAGATATAGAAGAGGAGATTCAAATATTCTTCCAAAACTTGTTTTCCACTAAGGTGCACGTAGAACCGTATCGACGTCATTCGAAAGTGATAACGACGCATCTAACAAGGAAGAATGGAGAGTTCTTGAATCAGAGGTAGCACAAGCTATCCGACAAACGAAAAGTGGAAGGGCACCCGGACCAGACCAAATCCGACCGGAGCACTTGAAATGCCTGCAAGAATTTCTCACGAAACCATTAGCCGACTTATTCACAGAAATACTTGCATCAAGAACTGTTCCAAAAGATTGGCTTGGTTCCCACACTATCTTAATCCACAAGAAAGGATCGCGTGATATTCTGGCCAATTATCGCCCAATCGCACTTCTATCGGCAATGCTCAAAGTTTTCTCACGCGTCATCCTGAATCGTATTCGTCGGAACCTTAATATTAACACGTGCAGAGAACAAGCCGGCTTCCGCGAAGGATATTCCACTATTGACCAGATTCACGTGATCACCCAATTGACGGAAAGATGTCGAGAATACCGAATCCCTCTATGCTATCTCTTCATTGACTTCAAAAAAGCATTCGATACAGTTGAACATCAGGCGGTGATAAACGCCCTCATTGCTTTCGGAATTTCTCGAAGATGTCGAAGTGATACGGCAGTGCAATACGAGTTGCTACACTGATGTAAACTTACTTGGAAATCCGATTCGTGTCAATATGCAACGCGGCGTACGACAAGGCGAAGTCATTTCTCCAACGCTATTTTCTGCTGCTCTCGAACTCGTGATGCAAAGAGTTGAATTGCCCTGCGGCATCGATATAGATGGCGAGAAAACTCCAATATCTGATGTTTGCAGACGACATCGTGCTAATCGGTAACGATCCGGATACGCTCGAGGACTCATTGAAGATCCTGAAGGATGTTGCTTGCTCTATTGGACTTGAAATCCACCCAGGCAAAACTAAATGGATGAAAAACGCTTTCACGAGAGACTACTGTTTGCGCATGGAAGGCTCTGTCATAGAGGAAGTCTCTTCTTACGTTTATCTAGGTCAGGCAGTTACAATGGACAATGATCTCTCAATCGAAATAGGACGACGCCGCAAAGCAGGATGGGCAACATTCAATAAGTATCGTGGAATTCTTACTGACAGGCGGCTCGACGCTCGAATCAAAGCTCGAGTGTTCAACACCCATGTGTTGACGGCATTGGTGTATGGTAGTGAAACGTGGAGCACAATCAAAGAAGAAGAGAGAAAACTGGCGTCAACTCAAAGAGCAATGGAACGATCAATGTGCGCAGTGACGTTAATGCACAAAATTCCTGCTAGTGAAATTCGAAGGCGGACAGGAGTGAAAGATGTAATCGAGACTATATATGACTCCAAAAAGCGTTGGGCAGGACACGTTGCTCGTCTTAACGATAACCGTTGGACATCCCGAGTGACCAACTGGTATCCCCGCGGAGTCAAAAGACCGCAAGGGAGACCCCCAGCCAGGTGGAGTGATCCTTTTAGGAAATTATTTGGACAGAGATGGCAACAAATGGCAAGAAATCGAGAAGAATGGCATAGATGCGTCCTGCAAGGATGGCGAGACAATCCTTGAAGAGCGGACATCAAGGTATTCAAGGTATGTATGTATGTATGTATGTATGTATGTATGTATGTATGTATGTATGTATGTATGTATGTATGTATGTATGTATGTATGTATGTATGTATATGTATGTATGTATGTATGTATGTATGTATGTATGTATGTATGTACAGTAGCGGTCAAAAGTCTTCGCCGAAATTGTTTTTCGACTGTAACTTTTTTTCCGCTGAATCAAATCAATTCAAATTTTAATATGTTTTAGAGATAGTCCTACTTCACTTAAACGGCATATTTGTTTCGGATTGAGAAAGAATTAAGAATGGAAAAAATCATTTCACTAGAAATTCTCGCGTATGAGCAAATTCCAAGTAGGTTTCAAATTACTCTAGCAAGCTTACAATTCAACAAAACAATCTTACGCATGATGAATAACACTGGGCAGGTCCAATACTTTGTTAATGATCTTCTGGGTTCGCTGAAATACTAACAAGGCCTAAGTAAGGAATCAGTCATTGAATGCACTGTCTACTAGGGCAGCTTCCTCCACTTCTCTTGAAATTTGACGAGTTTCTCGCCCATATTCCCGGCTCTTATTTCCACCAAAGGTATCCCTACTCTTTCCCATAATGTTTCGATGGCGCTCGGGACATTGGTGTGAATTGTTCCCTTCGTTGAAAGCGCGCCATGCTGTCGAAACCAATCCTTCACAGTGAAGGTGCGATGCTTTTGGTCGCTCTATAGCTAGAAGGCGAACTCAGTCACGTACAGTTTCATACGAGCGGATACGAAACTCCTTCTAGAATCTATCTGATACGTCGGCATTCACCACTTCTCTAATCCTGTGCAGTTGTAAAACTTCTTTTACGGACTACCACACGCGAGCCTCCGCCAAGTTTTACATACGGCAGTTAATTCCTTGGATCGAAACGTTTTCCCTCAGGACCGCACACATTCCTATTTCAGTCGCCGGCAAACATCTTGAATTTACTCTCGTTGGTCCGCAGGACGTTGTAGCCCTATGGGGATCCCCACTTTAGGTGTGCGTAAGCACATTTCGCCCCCGACCAGTTCACCGCCGACTAACTTCGCAGTATTCGCAATCATGTGAAGGCAGCCTATACAGTTGGGTTCTAGAAGGAGCTCTTATCCACGTGTATGACAGCTGCCCGCGACTGAGCTCGCCTTCTAGCATTAGTGCGACCAAAAGCATCACGTAAACTCGTCAAATTTCAAGAGAAGTGGAGGAAGCTGCCCTAGTAGACAGTGCATTCAATGACTGATTCCTTACTTAGGCCTTGTTAGTATTTCAGCGAACCCAGAAGATCATTAACAAAGTATTGGACCTGCCCAGTGTTATTCATCATGCGTAAGATTGTTTTGTTGAATTGTAAGCTTGCTAGAGTAATTTGAAACCTACTTGGAATTTGCTCATACGCGAGAATTTCTAGTGAAATGATTTTTTCCATTCTTAATTCTTTCTCAATCCGAAACAAATATGCCGTTTAAGTGAAGTAGGACTATCTCTAAAACATATTAAAATTTGAATTGATTTGATTCAGCGGAAAAAAAGTTACAGTCGAAAAACAATTTCGGCGAAGACTTTTGACCGCTACTGTATGTATGTATGTATGTATGTATGTATGTATGTATGTATGTATGTATGTATGTATGTATGTATGTATGTATGTATGTATGTATGTATGTATGTATGTATGTATGTATGTATGTATGTATGTATGTATGTATGTATGTATGTATGTATGTATGTATGTATGTATGTATGTATGTATGTATGTATGTATGTATGTATGTATGTATGTATGTATGTATGTATGTATGTATGTATGTATGTATGTATGTATGTATGTATGTATGTATGTATGTATGTATGTATGTATGTATGTATGTATGTATGTATGTATGTATGTATGTATGTATGTATGTATGTATGTATGTATGTATGTATGTATGTATGTATGTATGTATGTATGTATGTATGTATGTATGTATGTATGTATGTATGTATGTATGTATGTATGTATGTATGTATGTATGTATGTATGTATGTATGTATGTATGTATGTATGTATGTATGTATGTATGTATGTATGTATGTATGTATGTATGTATGTATGTATGTATGTATGTATGTATGTATGTATGTATGTATGTATGTATGTATGTATGTATGTATGTATGTATGTATGTATGTATGTATGTATGTATGTATGTATGTATGTATGTATGTATGTATGTATGTATGTATGTATGTATGTATGTATGTATGTATGTATGTATGTATGTATGTATGTATGTATGTATGTGTGTCCGTCCGCAAAATGAAGTGAGTGAGAAGGAAGCTCATGGGATAAACAAACCGCTAACAAATCGGGTAGCTTACAGGATTTGAGATATCAATGTTTTGTAGCAGGATAGTTGTGATAACACTCTAGGGCTATATAAACACCTGCTTAGCACACTTCCGTTCATTCCACATGGTGCTGCAGTGGCAGCTGGAGGGCAGTGGAGGGAGGAGGGGAGGATGGGGAGGGAATGCGCAAAACCAATCACCAATAGATTTAACAAGTAAGGGGCACTTAGGTATTGATATTGCCATATGTTGTAGGTACACTTAGGTATTGATATGCTATTCTATTGCCATATTATGATTAGGGATGCCGTCTTTACATGAAACTCCTTTTTGTTGCACATGCGTCAGAATGGACCACAGCGGTAGACGTAAAGCTTGCGAAGGGAAGGAAGGTCCCGGCGGTTGACGGGGACTAATCTGGTAAAGGATAAAGGATAAAGCATTTGCCGTTGATCAATCCCTTTTTGGGATGCGGCACGCATTCTACTTCCATTTGTACATTCGTAGTGGCGTTTGAATGCGATGTGGCCTATACAATGACTTGCGGGGGCCAGCCGATGTACAAGTCAGTGTTTTTATCCTCCCAGACAAGTCTGGTACCAATTAACCGACCCCGGAGGGATGGAAGGCTTGGTTGGCCCGGGCGACTCACGACCCAGGATTTGATCCCCGGACCGCTCGCGTGGTAAGCGTGCCACTTGCCACTACACCACTTCCGCCCATCAAGCAATAATAAAAACCAAAAATAATAACAAAGTGAATTATTATACTTAAAAGTACTTATATAAGGAGCAACATTTAGTCAACACATCACCGTGTCGCTGGTTTCATATGTGCAATACAGATGTACTTTCAACACGTTGACGACATTGAGTGTTTTGTGTTTGGACCAGAGCGTTTTCCAGGACGCCGCCGCCGCACACCAAATCCATGGATTTTGAGCTGTAAATACGCAATACTTAGATGCGATGAAGTGTTTTCAATAATGTTCGATCTGTCTAACTTATCGGGAGTTACAGTAATGGAAGTTTGACCGAAATGACGTGTTAAGGCCATGAAAAGGCAAATTTTACTTATTTCCCTTTAGTGGTTCCAAAATTAATTTGGACGTGGTTGTTTCAGTAAAAACACATATCTTCCCATACGAATAGGTTTGTATTCGCTTCTATTATTCCTTTTTATCAACATGTGTAGGGTAATGAAAAGAAAACGAGGAATGAACCGAACAGACATGTCCATAAGGCAGGGTGAATAAAGGTCGAGGAAATCCTCGACAGGGGTCGTATTTGATCCGATGGAATTTGGGGGGGGGGGGGGTTGTAAGCGCAAGGTTAATCAACGGACACACGGTGCTGCTGCCGCTCACTGTCATCACTTATGTCATAAGTTCAAGTAAGAAGAAGCAACTGATATCTTAAAACTGTTAGGTGCTTCAAGAACTCAGAGGAGTGGGATATCAGTAGAAGGTTCAAAACGGGAAGTGCAGCCGCAAATGCGTCATTTATCGAAAGAGGTTGGAAACGAACCGACGTGAATAAAGGGATGATCGGGCTAGACTACAACCATAAGAGTTACTCTACTCAATTGAGACTAGAAAGATTTGGTTTGCACAAGCAGTTTGTTTTGTAGACGAAACACCTTTCAAATGATTCTGAGTAGGTCTCTGCACGGCGCATACCAAAACGTAACAGATTTGCGCCCAGTATATCATTTCCTATTCACTCCATCGAGGTGATGTGTCCAGAAGCATTTTGAGTGTTCTCGAAGAAGTTCCTTGTTACGGTGAGGGAGAAGTAGAGTTTTCTAGTGGCTTCGAAAATTTCCTCGATATTTCCTCGACGCAGATTTCTCTCGAACCAGGAATATGCTGAACAACCGCAATACCCTCTGGAAGCGCAATCTCTTCTAGTTTACAATGCTCGCCTCCGATTCTTGAAAGATTACCAATGAAGAGAGTTACAGTCTTCCGAAGAGCGAAAACTCGCATGTAAATTTCAAATTCCTCGACAATTCCTCGACGTCTTCAACTTTCGAGAAAGAAGTGCTTAAAAAAAGCTCAGCACAATTTGGAAACTAGAAGTCTTGTGCGGACAGAATCTGCCTTATTTTTGAAATACTTGTCATTGCGGAAAGTTATAGTCCATCAAAAAGAGGGTAGATTTGGCGATTTTCCAACTAACGCGCTCCAATCGAAAGGCGCGCGCGACGTTATCGTGGACAGTAGTACCGATATGTTTCTGACTTCTGTTTTTTCCAATTCCTGTTTTTCCTTTGCTTTCTCGTCTACCACAGCTTCTGGATCTGTGGTAGACGAGAAAGCAAAGGATGTTTTTCCTTTGCTTTCTCGTCTACCACAGCTTCTGGATCTGTGGTAGACGAGAAAGTAAAGGAAAAACAGGAATTGGAAAAAACAGAAGGGCTGTAATCCAGAAGATATTTTTGATTTTGACCGTTCGAGTTATTTAGGACTCTTTGTGCTGCAATGGGCAAGTTAAAACTCATCATCGGTCGAATAATGAGCAAAACTCCGCCTCTATCGGAACTTGAACCTGGAAAGCTAGTACTGACGTTTTGATATGAAACCGGTTGTGTGGAGAAGGGGTCGTATCGGAGCCCAGGTAAAGGGGGAGGGGGTCGTAAAGACGCGGTTTCCCTCGACACGATTTTCACCCTGCCATAAGGTCTGGAAAACCTCTGCCAAAACAAAGAACATTTGGTCTTTTCTGAGCCATGTGGTTTTAAGTATGCTAATGTATGACCTATAGAATGAGTACAAAGACCTTAGGAATAAGTCGCGCAAGCGCAAGAAAAAGGGATGACTTGGGTGGGACGCGTTACCGCGTCACAATGTCCCACGAGGTGCGCAAAGTGGGACGCGTTACCGCGTCACGCTGTCGTCAACATGTTAACGGCTTCTTGCTGTCGCCGAAGACATCCGTCTTTCGCTCACCATCGTGATGGGATTTGAAGGATTCCTTCCCAAAGAAATTTTGCATTCTTTCCACCTTGAATATCTCAGTTCTGATCACTTGAGACGACATACAAAAAATTCACGCACGAAGATTCAGTTTTCGAAGGAAAGCAAACTTATGAAAAACCACACCTATGGACAGCCGAAGGTAAGTCGGGCGGAGCCAAAGGCGGGGCATGGAAAGAAGTCCGCCTTGGGGCGCTACGTATCAGGCGACGCAATGAAAGAATCGGGTTAAAGCGTGCGATTTTGGAGAGTAGAGACAAATCGATCGATAGAATAGGATGCAGTAGAAGTGTGAGATGTGAGTGCAATAAGTCAAAATATCAAAAGAGTTTCTAGTGAAGCACTCCGGGAACCAAGTGGAAGCGTTCCCACCGCCAGCATTTGTGACAGATGTCCGACGGAAATTCGAACGCGTAGCACTCCTTCCGGTTTTTCGAATTCTTCACCAACGAACACAATTTTTTGATGTTTGGTTCTTATTGTGAACGATGGGTGGCAAGCCAGTGGTTCGCTGAGGTAAGATGAAGTCATATTTTCCCTACGGAAGACTCCTTCAATCCGCATCGCAGACAAATTTAGAGGCCAGCCACATGATCAGTGAGGGGCGATCATTGTGCAACAGCGCATTAGTGGAAATAAAATCCCATTGGAAGTGAAAGAAAAGGCAAGAAGTCATCGCAAACACTGAAAGCTTCTTTTCTTTATCTGTGCGAATAGGGCAAGAACGCCGGAGAGTAGAGCGCTGGTACGAGGACGTACTGGACGAGCGAAAGCAGACACTCACATTTTGGCGCGTGTCGCGGCGAATATCAACCAGAAGAACGAAACCCATGCCCGCTCGTTCGCTACATTTGAGTGGTTAATGGCACTACGCCAGTGAATACGGACCCAAATACCAATCTCGCTGAACGGGTTGCTCTATGGGTGGGTTATGTGTAAGAGTAAAAATAATACACAGGTGGCGACCAATTTCACCAACGCTACAAACGAATTAGTGGACCTTGCAGCCATTCTTGCAGGCAATTTTCGTAAACCTTGCAAGCAGATTCGGCCAATATTGCACTAGTACACCCAGTGGGGAAATATGGGGCAAATTTTTTTTCTCTGAAACTCCTCATACGGGGGTTATCGAGAGTCCTAATCGCGAAAATGACATCCCACAGTACTTTTTCAGATGTTTTTGTAACCTTCTTGCGGTCCCCCTGGCACATATTTTTAACATTTCGTTGTTACTCGGACAAGTGCCCTCACTATGGAAACTAGCTTATGTTACACCCATACCGAAACTCAATGATGCTAAAAGTGTTTCTGATTTTCGCCCTATAAGCATTTTGCCCGCTCCGATTAAAATTCTTGAAAAGCTATTGAAGGAACATCTTTTGTCATGGGTTACTATCCAGAAAATCATCCCGTCTGAACAACATGGTTTTGTACCAGGGGCCTCCACTTTCACACAGCTGATTGACTGCACTCATGACTGGGTGTACGCCCTAAACTCTGGAAAAGACGTGGATGTCATATATTTTGATCTGAGTAAAGCTTTTGACACAGTTTCTCATGCTAATCTCTTAGTTAAGCTCCATAGCATAGGCGTTAGAGGTAATCTTTTGGAGTGGTTTGAATCCTATCTATGTGAACGCAAGATGGTTGTCCGTATATCTGATCACCTCTCTAATCCTAGAGAATGCACGTCTGGGGTACCGCAAGGAGGAGTTCTTTCTCCCCTACTATTTATTATTTACACAAGCGATCTTCTACCATATCTCAAGACGCACCCTAATATCAAAGTAGCTGCTTATGCGGATGACATCAAAGTTTATGCGATATACAGTACTCATGAGAAGGAGGCGGTACAAGCAGCCTTAACAAAATCTGTAGAAAGGATGATGGAATGGACTGATCGGTGGAATCTAAGTGTTAATTTTTCGAAGAGTCATTTGTTTTCTGTCACCACCAATTCCCTTCGTATCCAGTGTCCTCAGTTTGGTTCTATGTCTTCTTGTGATCCTGTCAAAGATCTTGGTATTTTGTTGACAAAAGGCCTCAAATGGAAGACCCATATTGACAATATTCACAACAGAGCTTTAAAAGTGATTCACTGCCTCTTCAGAAATATCACTGCTCTGATCTTGCTGTATGGATTAAAATCTTTGAAATGTTTGTGCTGCCTCTAGTTGAGTACTGTAGCTCGGTTTGGAGTCCGTTCCTCAAGAAAGATATCGAAAAAATTGAGAAAGTCCAAAAGAGCTTTACTAGGATATTATTCCACCGCATTTTCCCTGACCCAACTTACCCTCTAAATATGCCTTCATATAGAAATCGCTTGGAGCAGCTCAATTTGAAATCTCTTTATTATCGGAGAATCCAGTCAGATATAATCTTGGCTTTCAAAATTTTAAGAGGCGAATTGCACTTGCGTCCATCTAAGTACTGGATGTTCCGCCCCACTGGTGGTAGACGCGGTTGTTCATTTCAAATTGTTCCAAAAATGGGTATTTGCAGGCGCAGTATCAGTGAAAACAATTTTTTTTGCAGAACAAGTAAATGGCTGGACAAACTTCCTTCATCTCTTTTAGCCTGTGATAATTCCGACAAATTCAGAAGAGCTATCAAGAAAATTGATCTTCTTCGTGTGATTGGTCTTCCTGATATTATTTGAAAGTGTTAATTTCACTCTAGCTAGCAGTTTTACTGTATATTATTCACGATTATGTTGTGAGCAAAAAGGATTGCAGTCTCTCAGTAAGCTTCAAATCAAATCTATACCATTCAATGGTGATGAAATATAATGGTGAAACGTCTAAATGGTTGTGTTATACACCAGCTGTTGATCCAACTTGATTAAAATCTACGGAATTCATTCAAAGCCTATTAGCCATTCTCAAAATGAGCCCAAGTTATGACATCGCATGGTTAGCTATCCTCACAAGCGCCCCCGAGCCAGCTCCTAGGGTTCGTATTTAGATCAAAGAGGTGTTTCTACGCCCGCCCTAGTAGGGCTGCGGCCTCGCAGTAGGGTTATCTTTGAGGCACTAACCTTATGGCTCATGGCAATGCTCTTTGTTACTTCCAAATCTGTACACAAATTCACTGATCAACCTAGTGTATGACCCAGAGTTCAAAAAAATACTCAAGGAATCTTTTGAACTGCCCCCTCTCTCGTTTTTCCTTTACAAGTTGGTTAAGTCGGACGTTGACCCATCAATTATTGTGACTCAACTGAGGACGACTGCTGCCAGCATTCTATTCGAATATGCTTTGTCCATGCGCGTCCACTGGACGTAAAAATAAATAAATAAATACATTTTTGGTATTGACGCAAGTAGGCACCATTTGGCGCCAGGTGGCGCCATGACTAATTCCCAGCAAATTCCTGTATAGGGTACAAATATATTGGGCTGTTCGGAAAGATTCCACCGATTTTGGTAGCTTTAAAGGACGAATTCACGATGAAAAAGCAACCCATTTCAAATTAACCTAGGGATGGTGAGTGGTACACGAAAGAAGGAAGAACCATGAGAAACGGCCCAGAACCCGAGAAATGGGACCCCTTCCTTGCCCGTTGATTTGAGCATTGACTCTCATCGCTGTGCCCTCTTCAACACTACGCTCTCTCAGCTATCTAATCACTCGCCACGTATTGATGTATCGTACCCGAAGGAGGTCTGTGGGTCCTTCAACTAGGTTAGTTTCCCTTTCTTCGACCTTCATTCTAATCGTGAATTCCTCCTCAAATTGCACGCTCTAATTGAAGTTACTTCTATCTGCTGCAATTCCACATTCCATTTTAAAGGGCATTTCTTACTCTATCTAATGATATTGTGAGCATTGTTCTAAAGCAGTGGTTGCCGTTTTCACAAAGCGTAAAACCACATGCTGAAAGCGAGATTTAACGTGTATTTCAAGCTTAATCCAAAAGGAGAGGGGAGCGAGCTGGTTACTGCATTGACTATGTGATTGATCCATGACTCGCAAACAACATGTTGTGCAGCAACAGTTCAAAAAGCTTTTCTAGGGATTGTGAGAGCCTCGAAGGTGATGAGGGTAGAGGCTGGATACGAACATTAATAAAAATTAATTTAGAATTATGAATGAACCATGACCGCACAGAACTGTAGAGGATCCTTGTAGTGAAACGTAGGCGCAATTTATCTGTGGTTTTGAAGTTTGTGTAGGATTTGGGAAAACTCGAGGAAGTCGGCAAGCGGATAATGCTGAAAATCTCGGTTGAACGCGCATCCCCTCTCCTTCTACCCTTTCCTAGTCAATGAGAAAGACTTATTTCTTGACTGAGTGGTGATGTACAGTGTTAAAAAGGTTCTTGGCAATATGGCGAACGTCATGTGAAAAGTTCAACAAAATTAGCGTCGAATGATTTCCATAAAGCTGGAAATGAAAGAAGAGGAGGTTATGATGACTGTACGAGGCTTGTGGCTGGTGCAGCTCTTTAAGGCCGATCGAAAAACTTTGGACTGTTCTCAGCAAGGTGTCAAAATACTCTAAAAACGTCAACGCGTGCGCCCAACAAGTGTCGCCATAAAGGGACCGACTTCCTCCCACGATATCCCTCGGACACGACTAGAATACCAACCTTGCAAAAGTTGAATTAGCCAGCTAAGAGACGGTTTTGCTGTTATTCTACCAATCAAACCTTCTGGCTATCCGCTGTTAGCTTTCCCATTGTCTGGATGGCCTTTTTGGAGAGAAAGCGTCAAAATGCAACTATAGTGAAACGACCTTATCCAGGTTTCGCCCACAGAACTCCATTTAACAACCGTGTTGGGTTAGTTGGTGGGGAAATTTTTTTTTGCAATGAGTTTTACTTTTTTTGAAATGTTCTGAATGAGGTAACATATACGCACTCGACTCTAGGGTCAAAATCGGCATAAACTCTCCCAACAACCCAATAGGGCGGAAGTGGTGTAGTGACAAGTGGCGCGCTTACCACGCGAGCGGTCCGGGGATCAAATCCTGGGTCGTGAGTCGCCCGGGCCAACCAAGCCTTCCATCCCTCCGGGGTCGGTTAATTGGTACCAGACTTGTCTGGGAGGATAAAAACACTGACTTGTACATCGGCTGGCCCCCGCAAGTCATTGTATAGGCCACATCGCATTCAAACGCCACTACGAATGTACAAATGGAAGTAGAATGCGTGCCGCATCCCAAAAGGGATTGATCAACGGCAAATGCTTTATCCTTATCCTTTAAAGGCACGAGTCAGGATTGAATTGATGCGTTATTTTGTTCAAACATTAGACAAGGGGTGCAATGAGGAACATTAGTGAGGAGAAAAAGCAAAAAGCACCATAGAAAACACTAAATTTCCCTTAGGAGGCCGGCCGTAGTACGACGGAGAGACACAGCGCTGCGAGGAGAGGGAGAACGCGAGATAGTACGTCGTACGCGAGAGGACGCAGAGACCACGTATGCCGTGGTGGATTACGCTGGCAGCGCGGGCAGCGCGGCGGGCAAGGCCTTAGCGCCATTGCCGCGCACTTTTGGGTCGCGATAGTGTCGCGCCTCAGTGCTTGGGGAGCCCACTATCGCACCCTGGGAAGAACTTCTGCTGGTTGCCTAATCCTGACTCGTGGCTTTAACAATCCAATACATTCATTTGTCGTTGGCGCTGATCGGTGCTTATTTCCTGCTCTCCGCGCCCTCTTACTGTTAAGGGCTCCCCGAAGGAGAAGGGTGGGTCCTATTATGTCACCAAATAAATAGAATGTAAGCCCTTAAAGGAATCGTTTGCGAAAAAATCATGATTCTACTTCAACCGTAAATCATTGGCTTGAAACTCATCATCCGCGATATGAATGAAAAATTCAGAAAAATTGCATTTGTTCCATCCTATTCTATCGATCGATTTGTCTCTACTCTCCAAAATCGCGCGCTTTAACCCGATTCTTTCATTGCGTCGCCTGATACGTAGCCGGCCAAGGCCGACTTCTTTCCATGCCTCGCCTTTGGCTCCGCCCCTTTACCTTCGATTGTCCATAAGTGTAGTTTTTGTACGTTTGTTTCTCTTCAGAAACCGAATCTTCATGCGTGAAACTTTGTGTGCTGTTTCCAGTGATCACAACTGACACATTCATGTTAAAAAGAATGCAAGAATTTTCCGCGAGGGATTCCTTCGAAGAGAATGTGTAGAGGGCTTACGTCGTATCTGCTTATCACGTCAATATTCCTAGATATTACTGCGCAATTAATTTTTGAAGGTCAATCTTGTAATCGTATCCATGTCCCATAATGAAGTAAGGGAAATATCCACGTTAAAGGGAATGACGAAGGAAATTCATATCCATTCAAAAACTCGATTACCCGAACTGCTGGAGTGTTCGTTCGGAACTCTCAAGATGCCCTCACAACACATCGATACTAGTCTGTTCTTTTACAGTTCCTAATGAAAAATCTGATTTTACCTTTATATTTATGCCGTTTAATTCTTTATTCTTATGGGGAGTTTTGGGCACAAATAAATAAGTAAATAAATAAATGAAGGGAATATATTAATAGCCATTGTCCATTGTTTTATTCTGGTATGCGCTATTGTTCTGTCTTCCACTCAAAATTGTGTTCATTCGAATGGCACAATGGCATGCTGATGTAATCTGGTCGATGCTACTAGTAGTAATTACCTGACATAATTTCTGTAGCTATGAAATCCAGCTATGCATATTACTTCTCATTTCCTAATTACTATACTATTTCCATATTTCGACGTTTTCTTTCATCTTCGGCCATAGTTATGTACAGGGGGGGGGGCAAAAAAGAGTCACTCTGACTCACATTCAAAACAGAATTAATTAAACTTTGCCGGAACCAAACCAAATGAGCTCAATTGCATATTGAAGAGCACATTCTATTCTATCAGAAAAATCACATAGGGGCTTTCTACACCGACGACATCAGAAGATTTTCCCACGGAAACATGGTTCGCGGTACGAGCTCAACGAGGTCGTCGAGAAACCATAGACGATTACGACGTCTCTGAAACGCTGGTCAAAAGCCATTTTGCATAGTCAGAGCTAGTGTCTCTAAGAAGTCATTCACCAGTTATCCGAGTGAAGAACTTATGTAGCAGCTTCAGAATGGAGCAATTACGGTAGGCCTCCTTGAGCTCGACGGTGATGACAGATGACGTCATATTCTGGAGACGGTGAAAGCAGCGAAGGTGGGCCTGATTCTGCTTATGGGGGGACATCTAAGGAATATTCGCCGTATAACTCCCAATAACAGCGGCATCCTTTGCGACGAAAAGTTTGATGATATGCGCCATGGGCAAAGTGACTTTTTTTTGCCCCCCCCCCTGTAGTAAGCCGTTTGTGGAACAATCGACCATTGATAGCTTTTTAATCATGTTTATGTTTGTGTTTCTCGAAGTTTTACTCCATTTGATGTGACTAACTTTGCGGCCCACGGGGCATACCTCGCAGTTAAGAAACAACCTTGTCCCGTTCTTTCAGGTAAGCTGTTCCTTCTATCGTGATTTTCGCCTCTTTGTCTCCTATTTATTACACCACATGCCTCTAATAGAGACAGGTACAACTCAAAAAGTGCACATTAGTTGCTGATGAAAGACAAAATCGTAGATATGCCGAGATCGATTGTCCAAGATTAGCCCTGAAACATGGAACTGTGACATATCAGTTCACTTAGAAACCTTCGAGAGGTAGGCAAAAACTGTATCACCTGTCGTCCCGTTGATCATCGATTGCTCGAGCGGGCGCCAGCAACGTTCGTCCCTGTCGCGTGCTAGAGTGGTCCAGTGGATCCTCCTCGCTCGAGGGACACGAAGTCCTTCATTCCTTTCGTTCAGAGCTTTCGTGAAGAAGTCTGACCATCGGGCCGGCGGTCGTCCAGGTGTTCGTTTGACGTCCCGAGGGATCCAGTCGGTAACCGCTCTACGGTATGTATGGCAGCACACTCCCGGTCAAAGAGATTCCTACATATGGATAGGGATAGACTTGAATTATCGGACCTTTTAAGATAAGCCAAGAGATTACATTATGAAGCCCTAAATGGTTTCGGAGACAATATGAAAGCGGCTCATTTGAAGCAGCCATGAAGCCATCACCTGAGTGATCCGAAATCCATGATATATAGCGACAACCCGATGTTTTCGACTCTTCAGACTCTACTGAATTTTATCGACAGCAACGTGTGGTAAAAATTTGAGTTGTGTAACACTTGGCCTCTATAATTCAAAGGAATTACGTATTTGGTTGAATCCTCTGGCGGTGTGAAGTTGTGTGCGTTACTCATACCATATGAGATTTTCCGATGTCACGTGGCTCTCCTTTTACTATAAATATGTACTTCTACATTAAATGCAGGAGGCTTTTGGAGCCTCCAACAACGCCTTTAGCCTTCGCCTTCCGTTTAATAACAAGAGGGGTGTGGCTACTCCCGCAACACATCGTAGCCACATTTGCTTTAACAATCAGTGCTGATACATCTATCGCACCATCGCGAGCCTGAATCTTTTTCCAGAATGACCGTACTTCGGTACTCAAAGGCGAACCTTTTTTGGTTTAGCTCCGAAGCCCGAAAATTTCTCTATCTTGAACTACGAAGGATCTCAGTCACCTGTGATGGTAATCGCATTTAGCATAC
>MU894852.1:0-12898 GCA_036418205.1 Ostertagia ostertagi
CGACTTCCATATCTTCGATACGATTCTTCGGTTTAATTGGTTTTGGTCTTTAATGGCTAAGGTTTTGGTAGAATAATATATGACGGAGGACGTGGCTTAGCGTTCCTTTGAAATTCAAATCGAATGACGCTCAACTCGTCCACTACAGTCGCGACGTCGCGGCCGCGACCACAAGCGCGGGTCTCCGGACGATTCTGTTGCTACACACCCGTCTTGGATGAATTTGTCGTTCACCACTATTGCGCCGCAGTGAGTGGGATGCTGGGAATACCTTGCTCCTTTTTCAATTCAAACGCCAGCCAATTTGCGAAGTAACCTTGTTCTTTGTTTATAAACCTACTACCAATATATTTTTTGTCTTGTCCATTGTTTGTTTTTGGCCGTATTTTTATTGGCCGATCCAAATTTCGTCATTTATCCTTACCAATTTCAAAATACAAAAAGTAACAAAGCACACCGAAGACAATATTCCAGATCTCGACAAGTGGCTTCATCCTATCTCTAATTCAGAAAAATGAGTGTCTCCTCGAAGAGTTGCTGCGGCAAGTACGCAAAAAAGAACACATGAACCTTGATGTCCCTGAGGTTTTTTTCCTTTGGTTCACGATATTTTTCTTGTTTAGCGTTGTTCTGCAATTGAGTATGCCATTTGTTGCATCGATTGGGTCTATCAGTCACTTAGGTAGGTAAGTTAGGTAGGTGAGTTCTTGTTGGCAAGGAATAGTAACATCTTCTTACTTTTCCAATATTTATCCATTTGCTTGATGGTCACCTTACTCTTTGGCGTCGACGGCACCCACCGGTGGGTGCCATCTTAACTTCTTTTATGCATTTTAGATATTTTTATAATATTAGAAGTTCTTAGTTTCAATATATCTGTGTATGGAATGGTTAACTGAGTGTTTTATAGGCTAATTTACACACAATTTCAGTGTGTTCAGCTGTGCGACATTTTTGCATTATTAGACTCAAGCTTAATCGCTGTCCAGGACTTCTCCGTCTTTTCATAGTCTTCACGCACAGGTGGAGTTAATCGTGTACAGAATCCCACTGTATATATCCTGTATAAACTTCTCGAGTTTCTACCATCCATCACTTAAAAATACGAGTTCACCTTTCAAACATTCAATTCTATTCCCAACAATAAGTGATATGTAAGCTCAAATCTGTAGTCATACTTTGTGCATTGCTAGAGTCAAAAATCAGATAGAAATACTGCCTCCAGTAACAACTGGCACAACGTTGAGCGAGACTTGGGCGCCTCAAAAAAGCGTTGGCCCACGAGTTCGTTGCAGGCAAATTCGCATTGTCGCCAAAGGGTTGAATTCTTAAATTTGAATTTCATGAATTTCAGGGCCTTTGCTTTCAGGCTTCTGTCTCCATTAAAGAACGCAGCAGTAATCTGTGAGGCCACCTTTAGATAGGAACCATCAATGGCAAATGTTTCCCACAGGCCACAGTCAGGCACGATGACGTCTTTCCTTGTTTGAAGTCGCAGTGTATGCAAAGGCGAGGCGATGTTCGATCAAGCAGCGTGGTCGAACATCACATCGCCTTTACATACACTGTGACTTCGAACAATGACATATTATACCTCCCGTTGCATACGTTCCTACGTTGAAGATGCTCTATTATGCAACGTGGTCGAACATCATCATCGCGGAGTAGAAAAAAACCAGAAGAGCTCATTTCAAAACCGAATAACGCCCATTAATTAGAGCAAAAAAATGAGAGATCTTACACGAACAGAATACCCTACTGGAACGAATCTATTTTTGAAAACAAAAAAGGACATTCCAGGGAAGAAGCAAAAGTAATGTAACGAGTAATGTATGCAGATACACTCGAGCAGCATGAATTCTATATTTTTTCGTAACAAAAGGGAGGGAATACCAGCCTGCCTCTGAGTTTGTGCGTTTATTGCTGCTTTTTTTTTCATAATGTGTAAATACAGGGTGTCCCATAGAATATTGCACCACTTTTCTTTGCTTGTAACTTCTTTCAAAATGGATGTATCTTCAAGAGGTTTTACAAAATTTTAGCAATACATTTACATATTGAAAGGAATGACATTCATTGGATATGCTCCCCTGTTGTTGTGAGTATGGCTCCCAATTGCTTCGAACGCAACTCTACTGTGGCCCGCATGGCATCCTGGGGTGTTCTCTTCGAAACTTTGCAGAGAAAAGGCTCCGGCTCATCCATGTGGATGCAATGTTTAGTGCAGGCTCTGCCCTTAACATAGCCCAGGATGGTCCAGCACGCTGAAATCAAGGGATAGGAGAGCCATTCGTTCGAGGATGTGTAAATCGGAAAGTGTGGCTTAATGTAGTGCCTCCAAACAGTTTTTGCCTAATATGCAGAAGCTGGGTCTTATTGAAGTGACTTCTCCACAAAATGGCTAGACACCTCGGTAGCAAATGGTGCATCGACATGCCCCTTGGCTCGGTCTAGAATCAAGTTCTATTCCTTTGTTAACCAGGCCGTGTCGGTTGAGGACCGTAAGGGTTGGATGAGCAGCAGTGAAAATCGGGTGTCGGGGAAACAACTGTGATACGACCGGATATTCGGGCTGGCTGTATGAGTGATTAGGGACCTTTTTGAAGTTTAGGCGAAATGAAATGCAGGCCGAACGGTCGTTTGGCATGATTATTGGAAAAGAGGATAGACGATTAAAAGCTGTCTGCATCTCAAAGAAAAAGCTGCTGGGAACCCTACAAAATTAAAGCTCAAATTTTGTGTGCAATATTTATGGGACGCCCTGTGTTTACTATTAGGTCGGTCCACAATTTTTGAGAACCTTTGGTGTTTTTCGATTTATTACTTATCTTATTTCTCTGATCTACTTATCCAGCATAGTATACATCATTATTATTAACAACATATCACCAATGCGAGGGTGGGTATTCAGTGCCTCTATTGTGGACTTTCATAGAGTTCTGATCGAAGGAAAATTGTAGTCCCGAATCAGTTCTCAACCCAATCTGACATCATCAAGTTCCTGTTGGTTTCCCATAGTTCCTTCGGATGACCATCTATAATACTCATTGGTGATGTGGACTGGGTGCAGTGTGCTAACAAATCCACGAGCCGCAGTAGATTTGCTTAAACGATTCGGGAGTTCTGACAGTAAAAACCCAACTCCCTCTGAATTCGAACTTCCTGAGTCGTTGGCGCAATACGGGAGGGCCTTTGCGCTGAAGACCGGCATCAACTAATACCAGTGTCAGTGATGGGAAGAATCGTTGACAGCTTGATGGCAACGCCTTCAACTTGAAAGCAAAGGAAGACAAAATCTATTTTTTTTCTGAGGTCGTTCGAGCCCGCCTTGCTAAGAAAATTCCTAAAAAATTGGAGACTCTCGGGCGGTCAGTTCTTTTAGCTCCGCCTTGTAGCACTAATCCTGCGTCAACGAACGACTATCCACTATCCTCTCTCAATCACCTTCTGGAGAAGAAATCTCACTTGAATCACCATAAAGTCAAAATCGACATCCAATATTTCTTCGATCAGAACTCTATGAAATTCTACAAGAGAGACACTGAATACCCACCTCGCATTGGTTATATGTTGGTAATAATGGTGATGTATACTATGCTGAATAAGTACATCAGAGAAATAAGATAAGTAATTGAATCGAAAAACACCAAAGGTTCTCAAAAATTATGGACCGACCTAATATTATCATTTATTCATAGCTGCTCCCAGAAGCCTTTTGATTTTTCTCGAACATAACTTCCCATGTATTGAAACAGCAATTAAGACATTGATAACATTGATCGAATTCTTGCAGGCGCTGTGGTTACATCCAGCGACATCTAGCGTGAGCCGTGATTGTGGGGGATTGGAACCTCGAGTGCGAAAAAGCTGTCGATGCTTTGCCTACTGCTGATATCGACACTCAAGATTTAGGGGTCACGGTGTTGCGCAGTTCTCACGCGGAGAGGAGGCGTGTTACTTGATTTTTTGGAGCGGACGTTATTTTGGGATTGGCTAGAATTGAGGGTTAGGAAGGGGCTCCCCAGCAATGGGCATCCCCAGCAATGGGAATTTGGGACCAGTTTCTCCTCCGAAGCAGGGTCAAGCGTGCGTTGAGGAATCCTCGACATGTCACAGAGGGGGGGGGTCGTATTGGCCCGCTGGGGAGAGATCGGGCCCGATTGATACAGTAGGATCATCGTCGGAGGACAAACATTAAGGATCGAATCGATACCAGGCCAGAGTGATTTTGGAGGTGTCCGCTTAGCAATTCTTAGTGACTTTAGTGTTTCATCACCACACAAGTCAAAGGATCCGAAATTCGCACGTTTTCTAGGGATATTTTATCTTTCAAGTAGGTCCTGAATCCAAGCGAGATGTGAAGCACACGGCGCATCCCAGAGTGGGCCCAGTTGGTTGCGCGCGCTTCAGCTACGGCTATCTTGATAACGAATCTTAATTCAGGAAGAATCAAGAGGGTTCTGAAAGAGTTCATGTTAAATTACAGAGAGGAGTACACTATTCAACAAGAAACGCAGCCTTCAGCGTCAAATTCACAAGCATGTAACCTTTAAAGTTGAGACCCGCTAAACAATTTTACACTTTTTGCAGAGAGAAAAGCACGAGGATTTTGAATCTGCTCCTACTTCAGTATGTAATCGCTCCTGCAAGGAGCTATAGTCGTTGGGATAGTGCTAATGTAGCGAAAAAGTACCTTTCGGCGGTACTCGGGCAAAAATCCTCAACGTGGCCATTTTTTAAATAGTGAACGTATTTAGCAGTTTTAGTGCCTCTAGAAAGAGCAAATCTTCTAGTTTATGATGACGTATTAACTTTCCAGATTGCATGAGTTTGAACGGAGTTATGGCTTTGGAAAGCGTAAAAACTCGCACTCATCACGAATTTTCCTCGTTAATTTTGCAAAAATCCTCAACGTGGCCATTTTTTTTGAGTACTGGACGTATGAAGCTGCTTTAGCGACCGTTTGATAGAGAAATCTTCTAGTTTTGTATGACGTATCAACTTTTTGAATTTGACGGAAATGAAGCAAGTTATTGCTCCGGAAAGTGTAAAAACTCGTGCTCGTCTCGAATTTTCCTCGTTATTTGATCTAAATTTGTTATTTCTTATAACTTCCTGTAATTTCAGTACTGATTAGAAAAAGCTCTTCACAAAACTCCCAAATCAGCTTTCAGATTGAAAATTCGTTAACTTTGAAGAAAGTTATAATCATTTGAATATTTGTTCAAATTTCAATAGTAAATAAGCTGCTCCACGGTCAACGCCAAAGTCCAGTCAACACACAGCTGGCGAAGGCTTTTACAAGGCTTCCTTTGAGCGAAAGGGGGACGTGTAAATTGAGAACCATAATCTGTGTAGTACTAGAATTTGGTAAGTCTTGTGGAGGAAATAAACAAAGAAGAGGTGTTGTCATAGTACGCCATTTCTAGTGACTAGTTTGACGTTTTTTGCTCCGTTTCTCGTTTGCTCGTTTGACAGGACTCGTCATTAATGATCATTCTTTGACTTTTTCACTTTTATACTTTTTAAACGAGTTTTTTTGTGGACGATGGGGTAGCAGGGCTTTTTTATGAGCAGTTTTGGTGGAGAATTAAACAACTTTTTCATAGTTCGGCTTTTAAAGAGGGTTGTTTCATGGACTTCGGCCTTCGGCAGAGGGGGGGTCGTATTTCCGAATTTTCCTCGACGCCTCGCTTGACCCTGCTCAGAGACGCCAACATTTGCTCCCTGGCAACGTGGCGATTTCTGGGAACAACTGGTCTCAATTATTGCTATTCTCTTGCGTATACTACTATTACTTACGTGCTAGCTTAAGAAACAGCTACGAGGGGACGGCGGTGCTCGGTATAGGGAACAGGATAATTTTGGGTCTGTAACAGCAGCGGGTTAGCCATGCTTTGCAACACGTTCCCCTACCACTCTTTTCTCCGGGGCTAGATATGACTCCATCGCCGACTTTTCTGCGACGCACGTTTGCCCCTGTTTCGGGTGACCTCGTTCAGTTATAAAGCCAATCGAGCACGAGCCACTGTAGCTGGGGAGCCTTTTGATTGTTATAGGGTAACGAGTCGTATAACTAGGCATCCGGGATGGTTGCATTTTGGCTTGCATTTACATCGATTTTGAGGATATTGATCAATAGAGATATACTTTTAATTTAGCAGGGAGCAGTACGGGTTTATGGTTGTCTTTAATCAACAAGTCGGCTACACAATGCTGGATTGTAAGATTGGGATTGTCTCCGACTAGATCCAAGTCATCTGGAAGCGCTCGCACGCGTGTAAAGTGACCGGTACCTACCACTGAATCTTCCTTGCCTCTATAGAGAAATAAAATAAGTAAAAGAAAATTTCTGACGCTCTGCGTCCTGTTTCGGCCGATCTTTTTCGAAAAAAGTATGTATGCAGATAATCGAGCAGGAAATGTAGGGGTGAAGATGAGAGGTACTGATGGATTCCTGGCTAACCCTGATCGGCCGCAGTGTACAGTAGCTGTCGATAGTTTGGAAACTTTTTTATTTTTGATCTATCGCGGCCGACACATAACGGAATTGTCCAAACTTAGACATTATATAAAAAACCAAGTCAGGAATACGATGGGAAAAACAATTTCCAAAAATCTATAGTCTTGTTTGAGAAATAAGATTTTTTTCAAAAAATGGCGCGTCAAAAGTTTGGAAACTTTTTGTTTCCCTCATCATTATATGATTTCTACTCTTCAATGTTCACTTGTTTATGTTAATTTTAGCTCAACCATTGAGTAATCTGTAATTCCAAAATGAAATCATATTGCAAAGGAAGCAGTTTCCCATGGGAGGTTTTTTTAAATACTACAATCCGGAATACGAAATTAAAATTCTCTCTTAATAGTTCAGTCTCTTTGGAGCGTATTATCGAATGTTTAACGTTTTTGGAGTAGAGTAAGCATAGGAAGATTGTATCAATGCAAATAATATTCTACGGAAAATGAACCTTACTCAATATTCGAGGATGGTAGACACCGCTCCGTACCACGATTTCCTAATAAGGGACGCTTTTTTGTTTTTTCCTATATATGAGTTCCCAGTGCAGCCCAACATTCCGGCGCGATAGGTGAATATTAAGGCATATATCCCACCAAGAAGCCATTGCTGGCCTTCAAGAGCAGGATGGCCCAACTGGGTTCCGCCCACTAACGGCTAACATGGACCGAAGGCGAGAGGTAAAAGTTTGTCCTCAGCGACGAGTGGGATTTCTTTCTAACTTTAAGATGATGTTGTAGGTCCTGTGAAGTGTTCTATCAACAGGAAACCTAATTCTAGCTACCAGACTCCAACAGCCAGAAATAGTGGAAGTACTGTCATGGATGAAGATGTGTCCGACCATTCGGCGATTCCCCAGTTCTTAGTATCCAGCGAAATGTGTGTGGGTTAAGCACACGGATAGTCTCTAGAATACAGCGCTCCCCTTCAATAGTCAGAACTAGCCGGAAAAGATGGGTTTTGCTACCTCGCTCACTGCTGCTTCCAAAATCAAGAAAAGAAGCTGTTATGAAGCGACCAAGTCAAGATCTAAAGTCTAATTGAGTTCTACATCCCACGGAAGAACTGGCATGTCGCTCAACCACATTCCAGTTAAGAATCCCACCAAACAATGTGATTTAGTTCACAGTGTGCAGGGTTCGACTTAAAAGTCCTAAAATTATTTTATAATCAACTCCATGTCAATAAAAACGACGCTGACATAGAAATTCACAGCTACTCATCGAATAACTAATTTATCATGTAGATTCGAGAGCTATTTTGCCGAATTCGCTTTGGAATTGAGAAGTTTCCAAACTTTTGACGCGCCATTTCTTATAAAAATCTTATTTCTCAAAATGATTATAGATTTTTGTTTTTCCCATCGTATTCTGGACTTGATTTTGTATGTAATATCTAAATTTGGGACAATTTCGTTATGTGTCGGCCGCGCTAGATCAAAAATAAAAAAGTTTCCAAACTTTTGACCGCTACTGTATCTGGAGCGGCCCAGTACACCCATTGTGAACTCGAACAGCAAAGAGATTAAGATTGAGCAAAAGCCGTGCAGTGCTCATTCATCTTGGAATTCGCTATGTGTTTTTAGTAAAAAATAAATATGTCAAAATGGACAATGAAACTGAAACCTCTCTTCCCATTAGTTAGCTGGCGTAAACTTGAAAGTAGGCGGTTGCGTCCTGAGTTATACCCAGTTATACCACCATGTGAAACTGACATAATAACAACTTTATCGGGGTTATGTATTTAGAAAACTGTCTTTAATCTCAGTTACAAATATTGATGTTGTCGCACTGGCTCGAGACAGCCTCAACGTTGAAAGGGTATGATTGCGATAGTCCTTGAGGAATGCAATAATAATAATTGGGGCGAATAAAGGAAACAACGAGAGCAGAGTTGTGATTACATACACAACAGCATCCGAGCTACTTAACCCAAAGAACAGCAATACGTAAGCGAAGACAGATGGTCCATGAAGAAACGTGAACGGACATGCACTCTGAAAAAAACGTCAAAGTTTTGATTTGTAGTTACACTCCAGTGTGACCATAGCAGGCCAGTACAGCTATAATTTTGAACTTGTCAAGGAAGTTCCTACCTATTAGGAACTTGTATGCTTTCGGTCTTGCTTCTGCTGTCTGTTTAATTTTATATACCTTTTGTGTCATAAAGTTCGGTATTACTTGAGAAGCTCTTTAGAGAGAGGGGAACATGTTTAGAACGGGTAGAGCATGGACAGAAATGTATGTCACAGCAACTTATCGAGTCACGCTCACTATGAGATGGTTTTAGACCGAAATGCATGGTGTCGACTGCGAAGAATTCAACTTCTGAGTAAAAAAGTTCAGAAATGGCGGTCAGAGAAGGCAAAATACGCGAGAGCACGTTGTTCGAGAGAGCACGCTTATCTCTACATTAACGCACACTGATCTCACCATCTCTCGCGGTGGGTGGAAAGCGTTGGAATCGGGGTCGATGGTTGCAGGCCCGTAAGGATTAGCGCCCTAGCGGCAAGTTTAGCGACGAAGCTGGAGTGATGTGAGTAGCAAGCGGACTACCCTTTCCTGTGGTATGCCTACACTAGTCGGGCTAATCCAGGGTTCCTTTTGAGGAAGTCTGCCTCAGGTGGGTGTTACATGAAAGTGGCGGACTAGTGAATTATTACTCATCAAAAGAAACTCTTGGAAAAATTGTTGAAGAATGTAAATAGACGTGGTTCAGCATTTTGGAAGTGATGGCGGTTTACGAGAGTTTCTCGACGAGAATAGCGTACACAAGTTGACGGAAAAACAACACTTTTGCATTATCTCCGTGGCTGCTTCCTATTGCTTGCCGGAAGGTGGGTGCTGTAGTTGCGAATAACAGTGGCGAGAGCAAACGAAACTGCTATCAATCCGTAAAGGTGGTGGTCCATGAGAAAAAGAAAATAGAACAAACGAAGCTGAGGCTCGTTTGAGAAGCAGGTGGCCCTCTAAGGGTACACACCAATACGCAATTCTTATCAAATGATGTGCTCCCGACGATTAACATGGCTTTCCTTTTGGCGAAGTTGGGTTGGAGCGCCCACCGAATATCTAAGGGCACGTCTGTACGTGGCGAGTGATCAGATAGCGAGAGAGCGTAGCGGGGGGGGGGTGTCGAAGAGGTCACAATGATGAGAGTCGCTTCAATGCGCAAAGTAATGGGCAAGAGGGGACCCTTTTTTTGGTTTCGGGCCGTTTCACATCGTTTTCTCGTTAATCCTGTTCCACTGACCACCTCTGCTGCCCTTATTTCTAGTGAGCTAACTTTTCATCGCAAATTGCCTTTAAGATCAAGCGCTGGCAAGATTAATACGTGTTGATCGGTTAAGCTGGAGATACTACTACTCCAATCTTGTCAGCGCAATATCCTCTGCTGCTTTCCTGATATCCCATCGCCCAATCATACTGAACTTCCCATGCGAATTATGGCCGCGGCCTACCTACAAAATAATCTTCAACAGTGAAAAATTAACGTATCTTCACCTGAAACAGCAGCAACGTAAACATTTGCGTGTGAAGCTTCCGTAGATTGTTGCTGAGAGTAGCTTTCCTGAGAGTTTCGTGAATTTTGAAAGCCGAATAAACGACTGCTGCTATAGTAAGAAATAAGAAAAAGACTGTCTCAATCAATAACACTAAGTCGGTATCCGTGAAATCATTCTGAAATGGACAGACCTAATCTTTATGCCTTATTTGCGCAAAGAATAGCAGTAATAAATGTTTCAAAACTGCATAGGTATCATGTGAGCAGGCAATTCCCCCTGCTCACACAAGGGGCAGGTAGGAGAAGGAATGGCTTCTTGGCTCGTGCTTTCTGCTCGTGATGCACACCAGCTAGTTTTTATCGTATAGTGTCGTTGTTTTTATTGAGGGATGTCGCTCCGTTGGCAGGAGTGACATCCTTGCTCACTGTCTTCACCGCCTTCAGAATACGATGTCGTCCGTCGTCGTCATCTAGCTCAAGGCAACCTATCTTCAGAATATCGCAGTGACTTAACTTCTTGAAGCCTTTAATGGTCTTTTGCTCTCTGTCTTCTTTGTTTTCTTTCCACAACGTTAAAATTGACACACAGTTATTATTATACCGTGGAATTACCATATGCGTGTTTTGCAGGTTTACTTTTCTAGATATCCCTTGCAGGAAAGCTTCCAATCAACTATTCTACAAGTTTGAGGGTGTTCCAAGTCGCAGAAAGCGACGTCATCTCGCGACGGAACAAACAGTGATGTGCTTGGTCAGCGGTTCAAAATCTTCTAAAGACGAATTTTAGAAAACTTACATTTAAACATTCAAAAAGTTGGCTGACAACCAGTCTTTTGTTTTATCACTAGCCACTACCTACAGCTGTTCTACTATGGACGACAGCGGAAGTAGTTATTGGAAATACCATGTATATCCTCGGATGACGCAAGGGAATAAGACAAAAGACACACTTTATGTGTTTTGCTTCTCACAAATTTAGCTGAAACTTAATTCCATCCGATGATCAAATTTTGACAGTGGGATGGCGAATTGATGGACTGTCCACATTTTCGACGTCAGGTCAAATTTCTAGATTTGAGTAAAGTGTTGTTCAAAGGAGTAGTTTGGAGAAAGAACGAGCTAAACATGGATATCTCCCTGTCTGGCACGTCAATGCTTGAAGTGTGGGCTACGATACAAGGAGGCAAGCTCACCACAGTGAACTCAGCATTTTTGCTCGTCGACCAGGCGCTGCCTCGCACTAATCCACTTCTGATACGTTTCAGAGGTATTTCGCAGGATTTGGAAGCGATTCAGGCCAGCGTCCAAACCATTAGTGTGATGTGTCGTTAATTGTCCCTTTGCCTGGTTCATTTTCTGTCAGATCGTCCGCTTTTAGAAATCGGTTTTTTGCATGATGTAGGTGCACATGCGCGTGACACGTACCTATAGTCCTTATCTATGCGGCACTTCGGATGTTAACAAAGGGGTTTGGAAGCAGAGGTCCCCTGTTGCGCAAATTCCAAATTTTTTGCGACCCCCTCCATTTCAAGGGGTGTCAGTGCGACCCCCCCCTATTGGACATGTGTGTTTTTTAGTGTTACGGAGTATTCCTGTGTGTATCAACGTCTTTGTCCAATAAAGTTGAAGTGTCTCCAATAGTTACGGGCGCCTTCTTTGAAAGCTTATATCTTCGTCCACAGGCGTTTTCATGGAACCGGACACCAAAATTTTAAAAATGCAAATAGTTTTCTTTCAAAAAAGCATTTGAAATGTTGCGGATGTTCAATATTTAAAAAAATCGTCCCGTCGTTCCGTTTTCTGTGCACACGCGAGTTTTCGACATTCAAACATTCATAACTTTCTTCATAATTAACTTTTTGCAAATGTCTAAGGCTAATTAGAAACTAGAAGATTAGCGCTTTCAAACAAGCACCTGAAAATTTTCCAGCGATCATTCTTTCAAAAAATAGTCCCGTCGTTCCGTTCGATAAGGGTTTGGGGTCCGATTTTTGAGAAAGCGCGCGAGTTTCCGACATTAAAGCATTTATAACTTTCTTCGTATTCAACTTTTTGCAATGTCTAAGGCTAATTAGAAACTAGAAGATTAGAGCTTTCGAATAAGGGCTAAAACTTTTTTGAAAAATCACTCGTTCAAAAAATAGTCCCGTCGTTCCGTTTATTTCATAGACTTTTTTTCAAGCCTTTCTTCTGAACCGCGACATTGCAATATTCAAGAACCCATAACTTCCTTCAAACTTCATAAAATGAGAAGCGGTAAAGACCATTAGAATCTACGCGCAGAGTACTTTATTTGCTGCGTTACCCTTTCAGGAATTCTTTCTTCTGCTTCAATTTTAATAAGAGGGCCTTTTCGAAATTCAATTCAGACGAAGTTCGCTACATTTTGTTCCGCTTAGATTTGATTTAAAAGCATCAAAATTTCTCTTGAGGAAGTTTGTCTGCTTACGGCCGCTGACAGAGAAGGCGTTTTTATGGGAAAACGCCTGCTCGGGTATACGCCGTGCACCTGTCTGTGGGTGGAAGTCGCACTCGCATTTGAAGGTCCTCCACTTTCCCGAAGAAGGTGATAGTACATGATCGAATTGCATTGTATGTTTTGCGGTACCATTGTGTGTTTTATGGTTTGATGGTTGTTTTACTTTCCCATGAACTGCTCTACACTTTGTCTCCTTGAGACTTCAGGAATGTTTCGAAAGTGCGGTCCGTGTATTGAGGATAGCGATGGCTGATGGTGAGACTTATAATGCATGCATGCTGCATGTCTTTTGGGACCATTCCTCCCAGCCTTTCACCCCCTGGTCCCTCTGTATGCGACCCCCCTTTCGTTTCGTTCGGCCAAATGCGACCCCCTCGTTGTTCTTTGCGCAACGT
>MU894854.1:0-10550 GCA_036418205.1 Ostertagia ostertagi
TGTATCCTGGCTGGCGTAGTTTTTTATTTGTTTATCAAAACTGAACATCAGTTGGGCTGATCTACATACAGTGGACTTTGGTCTCTCCTTTTTTATTCCAACAATTATTTCTGGTGTTCAGTGAAGTTTTCCCTCGGTTAATGAGTAAAACTGAAGGGGTTGTTCAACATACGGTTTTCCAAGAAAGATCACTTCTCCCGGGACATTTCCTGTGGATACAATATGAGGATCCTTAGCAGATGATCGCATGCTGTTTCTTGGGTTCGTAAAATGGAAGCTGTGATACCTGAGGTATCTTCAAAACATTCCATTTTGTTACTTTCAATTAAGATCTTCTTCAAGAAATCAGCAGTGAAGGCTCATTCATACACTTTATTGGCAAGCTTTCGCTGTAAAACAGCTTCTTCAATTAATTAATTGATTAATTAATTAGTTAATTTTATTCCAAAATATTATGAAGAGTGAGACTGGTAAATAATTGTTTTTTTTTTGCTTCTACGATTAGAAGAATATCTTATCTGACAAGTTTGCGGAGGTGGCTAGAAGTACGCAGGTTAGCAGAAAAAGCGCAATAAAATGTCATGTTACCGATGAAAAAGTTCCTATTGACGTAATTACCCTTTAAGAGAAGAAAATGCAGTTAAAGTCATGCATAATTGCGTGACGCTTGTGGAATTGATAAGATAGCGGCTTCTGAAAAAGAACCAGGAATTCACCGAGCGATTGTGATTTTTGAGACTTTGTTGGGAGAAGTCAGCAAATCTCTATTTTCGGAATCATAATTCTCAAAATGGAATGGTTCAAAGATTTTTTCAGAGGTTTTTTTGTGGTATCGAAGAACGTTAAAGCCATCGTACATCGTATCTACCGTCTCAAAAATTGGTGCTCTGAACCCTGCACTTTATGAGGGATCATAAAAGAGAACGATAATTTGGCGCTGCTTTTGGTAATAAATCCGAGTAACCAAGTCGTTTGAATTCCCGCCGTAAAACTGTCACAAATAGTGGTGTTAGAGGACTAACACTTGCGAACATGCTGAACTCGTGAATGTGAATGGGAGCTTTAAGGTAGATCTTCCCAAAATGCATGCAGGCCGCACCTACCGCGAAACTTGTTCCATGAGCCCTTTATGGCCCCACCCCTTGTACCACTAGCCGTCCAGGCGGTGAACTTTCTCAAAGCTGTTTCTCTTGGGATGTTCATGTTTTCCTGAGGAACTTTGCACATGGACATCTGTGATAGACATAACAATTTTGTGCAGGGAAAGAAAGTGCACGTTTTCCGTGCACGATGCCTCCAAACTAGGGAAGCTGGTGTGTCCGGAAGTCTAATATTGTTTGCTGAGACATAATTCGTTTTGTAACATTTGACGGGTGGCTGGCTCTCTGGCAAGTTGCCCATTTAGTACCTGCGCCGGTCGTTGTACGGGACCTCATCCAGGTGTAAATTTTTTGTTTTATTTTTTTTGAATAATCTTTAGCATTGTTTGGAACGACAAAATGCTGACCACTAAATACTGACTGCTTCTCAAAAATCATTGTTGAAGTGGGGCTTTTCAAATATCTGTGAATTCCGGATAAAAGTAAAGCCCATGGCGTGTTCCAGTGAGAAGCGTCATTGCCATGAATTCATTCCGTTTTTTTACTCATAATCTTACTTTAAGATATTGACTGGTATCAGCTGATTTGTCCGCACATTTTGCGTCATAAATGCGCTAGGGAATAGTTGTGGGTGTGTGTGTGTAAAGCGGCGAGAACGCTCGAATGTCGTGTGGCGATGTTTTTGTCGTTGAGATAATATGCGGTTGATGTCCTCGAAAGGAAATGGCTCTCGTCAAGCGTGTGTGAAGGCGGCGCTGTGGTGCATGAGAAATGGCCGCGGTGTGCGGGCAGGATAGGCCATATCGGCTAGAATTTTTTGTGGCCGTGGTTGTTCTCGAGGCGAGAGAAGTCCTGCCCGGCTGCGAGCTTCCCGTTGTAAAGAGAAGAACGCACAGGAAAAACGTCCCCAAAGATTAGGGAAAAATGAAAGATGACGAGGTTTGATGGAGTGTTGTGGGAACAGGCTAATGAAGCCCACCATCACGACGATCACGGATAGATATGGCTTCTCGCCAAAGCTAGCTCGACTAGGCTAAGCCGGCCAGACCGGCCAGCAGTGCTATGCTGTGGAATCGATCGAAGAAAACTGACCATGGTTAAGAGAAAAGTGTGAGATCTCATGCGAATGAGCATTAGTGTGTGATGGGCGCTAGCTGCAGCAGCAGCAGAACAGAAGAGGGGAGCCTCGTCATGATGTGTGTGTGTGAGGCATTGTTAGAGAGGGAAACTCTCAACCGCGGTCGATAACTCGGGTTCTTTTGCGGCGTCGTCGTCGTCGTCCAACTTGCAGTAGCGTAGACAATTAGAGTTATGTTTCGAAGCATTGGTTTTCTAGGTGGTCGGCAAGGTCAGCAGAGATCAGCCAGAAGTCATAAATGGCCCGAAAAATGGACAAAATGACACCAAGAAGTGCTAGTTCTCCATGTCCCCCTAATAGCTCATTTTTTATTCAGCAACGTATTGCACTTCAAAGGGCGATAAGGCTGGCTTTTTGAAGTGTGACAGGCAAAAGTTCCTGAGGACAGATGCAAATGAATATGAAATGACATATGGAACATTCTAAGAACATTTGTGAGAGAATTTTGAAAAAAAAGTCAATTTTTGGCAAAATAACAGCTGGCAGGAAGAAAAATACAAACCTGAATGAACTCATCACATTCAATAATCCCAGGAGTGGGCTCGTTATCGGGAGGAATACTGGCTCTACAGATACACCGATAATCGGTGCCATTATTGCAGACCATTCGCCGTTGAGGTTCCGGATGACGAGGGAAATCATGGGTAGCGTCATCGTTGTAGTGGTTAGAATTTGGCGCGCCACTGACACCGGGCCAAGCCAGTAGCTCGGTGACGATGAAGAGTAATACAAGCCGTGAGCAGTTTTTCAGATGATGAGGATGAAAGTGATGATGGCTACGATTGTGGCGATGATGTAGAAGTAGATAGGGCGAGCTCATGCGAGTCGTCTTGTCAGGCGCATGCCGAGAACGAGGAGCACAGCGGCTCATACGCGGCGATGGCGGCGGCGCCATGCCAAGCCCCGCCCCATTCGGCTTGCGGCACTTCCTTGCTGCAGACGAATCTGAGACGACGACAAATCCTGTGTTTTGTATGAAGCTGTCTGTCCGTCCATTGACGTCCATTGCTCATGGACATCAAGAAGTGATGTACCGATGACGGTTCTACTTGTAGCGGTTTGCACTGGAATCAGCCTGAAAGGAGAAATTTGTGTAATACAAAATGGAGAACATGAACGGGAACCATCTCGAGCGCTGTTAAAGTGATGTGGAAAATGACGTACAGAAAATGCACTTTCTGCTCCGCACTGAACTCTAAAGTATGGAAAAAGTCTAAAAGTGCCTTCACGGAATAGCCTTTTTTGAATGTCATTCAGGGCGAATGACCAGCAAAGAGAAGGAACTGCTCTACTCTCAAGAACAAGAAAGACGGATAAATGCCATAATCACCCGACCCACTGGATAGATGGCTTTGAAAAATTATTAAAATACAAAGCGGGTTGATTCGTTCTCAAACAGTTGAGGTGGCAAGCTGCCAAATGGTACAACTGCGGTTATGATGTGTGATGGAAGGCAGGGATCGCTATGGCTGGAGGGCGGGGCGGGTTTGACGACTTCAGTGAACTTATTAATGGATTAGATCCCAGCGCGGTGGGGGTGTAGTTTGGACCGCCCCCTCAAGGCTGTCCCACGGTTTTGATGCCGTCATTGAATGTCTCCCAATGATGTTTAATGAGGTCATCAAAGCCGCGCCGCCTTCCGGTCATCGTTATCACTGCCTTCAGGATAGAGGGATGAACCCAAGAAGCACCCTAGAAAGTGGAGGGATAGGTCCAGGACACCCTTTAGACGAAAGGGCCAGTGGTGGGTGCTTGAAAGGGAGCGTTGTAAGAACGGGTAGATGCTCTACGTGGTCTTCACGGGGTACCCCCACGCAAATTTTGTTCAGTATTTGCATAGTTAATGGCAGATGAGAGTTATGCCATAAAGAACAAGCTGTGGCTAGGCAGTTAATTTTCAAAAGTAAATGGATTAGGCATTTGTGTAATTTTGCAATTTTTTGCGGAGAGCAAGTGCATGGCGCGATCAAAAGTCCCAGAGCGAAAACCAGCGCCGAGAGTTTTACCCATTCCTGACCGTGAGGGTTGCACCTATTGTTGCAGGGAGTTTTCTACACATCTTTCGAGTCTTGGGATACCTTGTTCTCAGGCCATTTTGTTGAATTTTCCTACAAATATTATTTTGAGAGCATTCTCAGGGTTCACTATCGAGAGAAGCTTTTAAAATGGGATCTTACTGCGGCTGGTTGCTGAGGATAATCTCACTCATAGCTTTGAAAGCATATGCTATTCTTAGAAGTGGTAAACTCGTGGAAATCCTAGTTGAAAGCAGCTGCTTTTAGCGGTTCTACGGAAATAATAGTCAAGAAATTAGAAAAGAAAATTTTTCCTATTACACTGGAAATAATTAGCTAGAATTGTATGTTTCCAGTAAAAAACCTGCGACCTCGTACGTTGAATTCGAAAGTGTAACGAGTTGATTGTATAGGACGAGGCTTTCTTTTCACGCCTGGACAAACATATTGTGGACATGATTGAATTTACTTACTAAAACCAGTTATTGGAATTGAGGAAGGGTAGCAAATCGGGGAAAGTAGCCGCTGTAGCCACGTTTTTGACCGTGGAATTTCTTGGCGCTATTGATAAGGAAGAGGTGAACCACGCATTTTATCGATAGTATCCGATTTATCGATGAAATGTCATGAAAACAACAGCAAAGCTTAATCTACGAAGTTCAGGTTTATGTGAAATAGCCCAATTTCTGATCTAGGCAAAGGTTATACAGTTATAGTTTCTAGAAAAAGGTTATACAGATCAGGACGATGAATTCTGATCGTTATGAAAGCCAGGAAATAGGGCCAAGATGGGGCACACGCCCCTTTATGAAAGTGATATGTGTTGGTCCATGAGGAAACTCCGGCCACGTGGGCGGGGCATGCGCTCGAATGGGTAATTTTGTATGTGAAGAAATTCACTTTTTTCGAGCTTTTCCAAAACATCCCAAAGATTGTCTTGAATTTAGGCTTTCCATCGGTGGGCAAGTCGACATTGTTATCGAATTTGGCTGGTGTCTACTCAGAAGTGGCAGCGTATGAGTTCACAACGCTAACGACAGTGCCAGGAGTAATTAGATATAAAGTAAGACGTAACTCAGTTATGAGATTTTTTAATTTTTTTTTCACCTATTTTGAAAACAAGGTGACATTGGGTTGCGTTGAGGCGCTGCTTACCACGCGCACAATTCGGGATCAAATCCGCGATCGTGCACCTATCAGGTTAATCAAGCCTCCTATCCCTTTGCGGCTGTCAGTTGGTCGGGCTTAGAAGAAAAAACCTGTTTCTCATCGACACGAATCCCCATGCCTACAAGCGTTCCATTGTTCACTATATGAACCAGATCCCATGAATGTGCATTCGATACTTTTGATGGAGGTAAAATACGTGGCGCGGCCCAGAAAGAGACTGGTCAACGCAGAATATATTATGCATGCTTTACTCATGCAAACGGCCAAGTTTGAGGATCTTTCTAGTGACCGGAAGTTGATATGTAGTTGGCTCCTCATTAATATTGGGTGAGAAAGGGGCGGGAGATGGAAGTAAGATGGCTAGCAAGGGTATTGACAAGTTAACCCATAATTCCGCCTTCGCCGTGGGATAAGCGTTCAAGGGGAGTAATTGGGAATTTTTTAGGGAAGGCAGGCTAATGATAGGAGAGAGAGAGAGAGTACCAAATTGGTTGAGAGTAGAGAACTGCGCGCCCTACTATTAGGGAGGACTCGAAGTTGTTTAGGGAGCAAAGATCCAACTCTTTGGACTTGCCAGGAATTATCGAAGGAGCAAAAGATGGCAAAGGTCGTGGAAAACAAGTCATCGCTGGTATGGTCTTTCACTGTTTATTTATTCTTATCCATCAGTTTTGAAAAGGTTTTTTTTCCTTCTTAAATGTTTGCCATATTTATTTATTTATTTATTTATTTAAGTTAAAGTTATTTATTTTTTGAAAATTAAATAATCTTCAATCCTAGCAGTGGGATTGCTGCTGTTCTGGCTATGCTCTGGGAAACTAAATAGTATCGAATTAATAATTGAGTGTACCAGTTTTGAGTCGGTAATCTGATGCTTTCCATTTTTCTCTCCCTTACGAATTGGAGTAGCCCGCATTTTGAAGTTATAATACCAGTAAATGTTGACCGCATGAGTAAGGGGGGTCGGAAAGGATTGATAGATTTTACTGTGATATTTCAGAAAAGGGTCCTGAAAGAAGGAAAGGGGAAAGGGAAACAAATCGAAACAGAGGGGAAAGGGAGCAGAATTCGTTGTTTTCCGGTTCCGCTTCCGTAAAGGCTGACCTATTGGGGCATTGATTCTAGAATCAATAAGAATAATTTTGTTTGTTTTCACTTTTTTTTTCGAATTTTTATACCTTGTATGGTTTGTATTTTGTTTTGATTATCAAAGAAATTTTCTGTTTTTTGGCTATTAGAGTGAAGTGATGATAAACAGGTTATTTGTCCGGAACCGTCAAGGAAATAGTTTAGCACTATCAGCTTCAGAAAAACCGAGTGGTCTAGAAGTTTCGTGTGCGAAAATATGTTTAGTGTTTATTTTGATTAATGATGGCGTCTTCAAATGAGCTAGAAGAACAAGTTTTGTTTATATTTAAGCCGTGAATCATGGGCTGAGTCAAGGGTTACGATAAGGATAACGTCGTGGAGATTCTGTAGAGACATGTGGGAGCTATGAAGGCACAGCTGATAAACATCGTAGAGAGGGATCGATGAGACCCATGGATGGATAAATGCGTTTATAGAGCGAATTATACTTTTAAAACCGTCAAGGGGATTGCGGCTAATTCGAAGGATATATCGCGTCAGTGGTCAGCATAGGTTTTGGATCGTTCCGGCTCGCTAGGGTGATGAGGGCATTTCCGTGGCCAGAGTTAACCCCAAAGGAGCATTCCTCTTTCGGGCCTACGTGCTGAAAGTGCAGCGGCAGCGTCGAGGGAGAACTCAACGAGTCTCGAAGTGATGATTAGCTCGTCGTTGAGAATAGCCATTCCAACTCTCATAATTGATTGGTTTTGTTCATTTCACATGCAAGGCTTGCCGGCCAGCCGGCTGGCCGGCAACAGCAGGTGTTCCCCCGTACGATGATGTGACTGCTAGCTGTTTTCGACGAAACAGCCTTTTCCAAACGGTTGGTCGCAAATTTCAAAGGAATGACACTTTCTCGGATTTTTATGAGAAAAATGAGGGATTAAGCGTTGATGGATGCTCGGTGAGAAGGATTTATGAGGATCCCAGGAGGAACTGACCCATGGACGAATGGGGTGGCTAGTGGATGATGAATTCGTTTGCGATTTGAGCCGAAAGTGTTGCGATATATCTAGGATTCTCACAGTAGCTTACATCGCGATACGCCATGGTTTCATCCTTGCAGTGGAAGTGTTCAAATATTTGAATCCGCCTATACGTTGGTAGGGTCAAATATGGTGATCACAAGCAGGCTGAGTTATGGGCATAGCAGTAGGCCCCAGCAGGAAATTGAACCCTCTCCCTTTGCTCCCGGATGCTGTGCTATCCGTTACTCCACCAGAACACCGCTTCACCTCAAAAATTCAAAAACGAAACATGTCTCAAAGGAAAACAGTAAACAGAAATGAAAAAGAGCACTGCTTGGAGGTTGCGCCACGCATGTTCACTTTCTATCATAGCGACTTAAAGCAACAGTCCCAGCAGGTTTTACCTTCAACACTAATGGTGTGGAACGATGCGCTAGCCCTAGTCAAGAACATAAGAAGTGTGACTGAACAAAAAACTCACCTTGGAAAGCCGCTAGAAAGGGAGCTGAACGGCTTCGAAGTGGGCGTGGTTGCTCAGTCGGCTGCAATCCCCTCGGCCGATTCCAACCACGCCCACTTCGAAGCCGTTCAGCTCCCTTTCTAGCGGCTTTCCAAGGTGAGTTTTTTGTTCAGTCACACTTCTTATGTTCTTGACTAGGGCTAGCGCATCGTTCCACACCATTAGTGTCGAAGGTAAAAACCCTGCTGGACTGTTGCTTAAACACAGTACGTTGGAGTCTGGACAAACGTTTAAAGGGTCTAACACAAAAAGAGGTTTGAAAGGCCCATCGAATCGTTATGAGATGCCACTAGTTAGAAGCTAATGGTGCTTTTCACTAGCGAGCACTGCGAAAAGGTTTGGTCATGCTGTTCAAAAATTCACGAAGAAATGTCCTCGAGAAGTAACGGGCAGATGAAACATTCTTTCTACAATATGGTTCCTCGTTAAACAATAAACGAACACAAAAAATGGGAGGTATACCGAGGAAGGAGGAGAGGAGAAGATGGCACCAAGATTTGGAGGGTAGAGGAGATGAGGGTCATAAAAGAGCCCGTAATGGATTCATGAAGGACACAGGGCGTTACATGTGTTGTTAGATTCTGGTGAAGTAAAAGAGTGTAGGGAAGTACGGACATATGTAAGAAGGAGTTCGTGTAGTAAGGCCGTCTTCCCAGAGGCATACATTGCTGAGCACCCTTGAATGTTGAAGCGTTCGTAGGGACAAGTCAGAGCAGTCTACGATTTCAAGGAGAGGAATAGCGAATAATTAGGGCAGCATGATTTTGGAGATGTTTTTTTTCATCTGGTACTTGACTTTCAAAAATTCAAAGGTTCACATCTTTCAGGGAAGCCGATAAATTTTCGAAAAAAGGAACGAATAATCCGATACGAAAAGGAGACGAAAGAGAGGATCGATAGGTACTCGCGCAGCCCCCGGGGGAGAGAAACGGAGCCAAGCGGAAGAAAAACCTCATAACGAACAAAGCCCGAGTCTGCAGCATATGCAGAACACATTACGGAACTTTCCCTGGCAATGTCATTACCCAGGGCCATTTATTAGACAAATGGCGTTAGCCTTCACGATTTCATCGACCTGACGAGAATCCCTGCTAAATTTGGAGTTGTGGGTCTGTTCACAGTTTATTCAAAGGTCGAGTTGCCTTCACAAAACATCATATTTTAGACCTACGTATTTTTGTCTTTTTAGGAAAGTCATGATGTTTTCGTTAATAATAGTTTTTAATCTACATAAATTGTACTCCTCCCCTGTACATTCTTGGGCGAGTGGGAATAGTTGAACGAAGTGAGCACGCTGAGTCCAAGGGCGAAGAGGATCACAGTTGGGATTGGATAGCTTGGGAAGAAATTCTTATAGCTCAAAAACCTCCTTAATGATATAGCGCACCTCCGCCGAATCGGCAAAACATAGCGCCGTTTCAGTTTTCCACCGCGAAGATATCCCAGAATTTTGAATGCCCCGAGCAGGGTAAGTTCTGAAGATGTAAAAGTCCACAGTTCTTACTCCAAAAAAGGAAAGCGGGATTGAAAGTTGTCACAAGTTTCTCACTCTGCGCGAGTGAAACCCTTGCAACAAACGACAGCTGTCGCATAATTCTCATTTAAAATCAAATTTTCGCCCTCACAAAGCCCTTTCTCTAGCTGACAGGACCAGCTGGCTGCCACATTTGACGACGTACTTATCAAAATCGTGAGTTTTTCACACCGATGACGAACCTTATCGTGACGTATGCCTCGGTCAAATCAATGAATTGCCGAAAACAGCATTTCAGGCGTCATGTGTCGATGCAGCTGCAGCCCCATTGTGGTAGATGTATACGAAAAATGGGCCTCACAACTCTGCCCGTACAATTCGCAATAATTATTCATACAATTGCATTATGACACATATCAACGGATGAGGTAGCGCAATAGCTAGCGACTGGGTCAACCGTAGCGCTGGGCAAATTTCCAAAAAAATGCCCTCTCAAGGATTTCACGATTCCCCCCCCTTGTAGGATAGACTTGACACGACTTACAACCACCAGCCAGACGGATATACCGCACACCGCCTGCCCTCCCGCCTCCTCATCACCATAACTGTTTGACTGTTTCTACAGTGACGTAATTGTGAGATTTGACACCTATGAGATACTGCGAACTGAGGTAAGCAAACCAGCCCTTTTGGCGTTTCGGCTGGGACCGTATGCTGAATGTTGGGGAGGGGATGGGGTCCCCAACGGTCGACGGTTTACTTCAACTCGGTTGGTACGATAGGAGAGTACTGACGCAAGTGGTGCAGCTGGTCCAGCAGCTCCGCCAGAAGGGCTGGTTTGCTCACCCCAGGACTAAGCCTTGGAGAGGGGACGGACCCGTCCTCTCTTTAAGGCTTAGTTCTGAGGTAAGCACCAAATTGTGGCGGTTCTAAGGACCGAGTTGAAGTGGTCCGTCCACCGTCGGGGACTCCATCCCCTCCCCAACATTCAGCATACGGTCCCAGCCGAAGCGCCAAAAGGGCTGGGTTACGTTACT
>MU894855.1:0-15201 GCA_036418205.1 Ostertagia ostertagi
AGGAACTTTTAATTGTTCGCTTGTTGTGAAAATGCCAAAATGGAGGGTAAGCTCATAATTATGGAACGCACAGTATGCTGCTCTGAAAAATAGAGTAGCCCTGAGAGTAAGCAAACCAGCCCTTTTGGCGTTTCTGCTGGGGTATGCTGAATGTTGGGGAGGGATGGGGTCCCGAGGTCGACGGACTACTTGAACTCGGTCGGTACGGTAGGAGAGTGATGACGAAGTGGTGCAGCTAGGTCCAGCAGAAACACCAAACGGGCTGGTTTGCTTACTTCTAGCCCTGATCACCAATGCCTCCAGCCTTGCAAGCATGTGGCCGGCATAGTAACCCTTTGGTTACCGGTCTAATCAGCGCGTATATGTCGGGTATTAATGCTGACTCTAAGTCTGCTCTTCAACACAAAAACTTCTGTGTTCAGAGCATCACTCAGCAGATTTAAGATCGGCGTAGGAAGAGGATGGTAAGCAAAAGGCTACATATCTGAAATGGCCTTTTGCTTAACATCCTTCCTCTACAAGGTCAGTGAGATGAGACACTCCACCTTGGATGATGAGATCAACTCTGACGTGAGCCAGTTTAGCTAACAATCCTTCCGCAGATTAATGATCAAAGCGATCGCCGAAAATATGGAGCTGGAATGACGGTCGTTCGCTGATCATTGAGGAAGCATGTTTTTGGATGTTTCTAATTGTAGGTCTCTGATCAACGCTCATCAACTGAATGTTCAAGCATCGTTCTGAAACATGGGCGCAAGAAGAGAACTTTTCGTTGGAAAAATCTCGTGGAGTATTACGCCCTACTTGGGGACGTTGAGAAGCTGTGGTTAACGAAGAAGTTCCAGTTTCTCCATTAGGAAAAAGAGTAGGTAGAACTTGTATTATCGCCTAGACTCAAAATCGTAAGTGTCATTAGAAAACATGGGGGTAGATTGAAGGAATAGCCCTCATCAACGCCATCACCTTCAGAGGTTATCAGAGGGCACCTGAAAATGAAAATGGGATTTGTGTCCTATATTAACACGTAGTTTCTATCACAGGGAATTTGACGACGGTTTTGGGCAGGTGAAACAAGGAAAGCCGTTCATTCTCAGGCATGGGTGTAGAGGCGTCTCAAAGAGGATCTATGATGAGCCCATCTTGGCTATCTGCTACTTTTTCTTTATCATACGTCATGAACAAATCCACTATGTACTTGCTCTGTGAATCATGCAGACGTTGAGTTTGTGTGGAATGCGGCTGTTCCGCTGTGGGACATCTGTACAAACAGAGCTCCCAACGCTATAAAGAAATACCGGCAGAGGCATGAGCTCTATACAGCTTTTGTTTCACCGGCCCACATACTGTTCGCCTGTCTGGAATTTTCCAATTGCGTTTTTTTCAATGTTCTGAGGGCCACTCCCTGCTCAAGGCTGTTTTCCATAGCAATCCTTTGCAACGATGCTTAGATGGACCACAATTCCAAGAAATCTTATTTCTGTTGTAATTTTCTTGGTAGTGCCGAGCATATATTTACCGAGCATTTCAAGCAGTGAATTTCACACAAATGCATCGATTTCAGAATGAGGTTTCTTCTTGCACTTATATTACTTCACTCAGCATTATCACACCCTGGTTACACTCCATTCGGTCAGGTCAGCATTTATCTTCTGAACAGCATCTTCACTTAAACTCGATATCCTAGGGTTGGGATAGGCGTGTCACCGGAAGTGCACTTGAGAACCTCAACTTTCGAATGTCGACTGTATGTTTACTTCAATCTCGATTCCTTACGAATTTTATACACTTAGTTTAAGGTTCAAAAGATCAACGCCATTGGAGGTATAAATGAACGTTTTCTAAACAATCTTTCTCCTCAAGCAGCCTGGGCCTACGGAGAAATCATCAAGGTACGTTTACACTATACAAATTTTTCGTTGAATAACTACTATTCAAAAGTGTTCCATCGGCTCACCCTATTTGAAGGGGAATACCGAGAGGAAATCCGCAGCGAAGGACACGACGCCGTTGGCATCTATTAGCATCTTCTTCCCTGCGCCCAGATGACGCGCTATTGGCCCGCTTCACCGCCCCCCCCCCCTCCTCGCCTATTCTCGTGTCTGAGTCTCTAGCCGTTCAGCAGAGAGAGCGCTTAGCGTTGAAGAGGGCAGCACCGATGAAAGTCGCATCAACGCGCAAATCAACGGGCAGAGAACTGGTTCCATTTTTCAAGTTACATCTCAAATTTCAAGCTGCCTTTTCATCGTATTGGTCTTTAATTCAGCTTCATTTGCTTCTACCCCAAAGGAAAATCACAGATATAGTAAACATTCTGCAGTTCTACTACCCTCGTGGCGTCACGGTCCAATCTGAAAATCGCTTTTTCGCTTTATTTGAGTTGCTTGAACAGCCGTAAGTATGAAGGACACGAAATTGCTTGCACAGCCGCAATCGTAAAGAAAGGGAAGTGGCGATCGTTGACTGACTTTTACTATGAACTGGCCGTCAATTCAGTGGCAGAGACTGCAGTATTTGGTGTGACTAACGACTGGGAGCCGTACGAGATCACGTCAGTGGTCCTTAAACTGTTGCATTATTGTGTATGTAAGTGATGGGCACACCATGGGCATCTAACATTCTACCGTTCACTCGTTAAGTAGAAAGTAAGGGGGACCGATGTTGCACCTCCGCGATTTTTTCCTCACACTGTTGCCGTGGCGAAGGTCTTACAGAGAAATTTTCTCAATTTCTCCACAAATAGACGCAACCCTCCTTCACTGCCCTCACCGTCTTCAGAATATGACGTCATCTGTCACCGTCGTCAGGCTCAAGGAGGCCTACCGTAACTGCTTCAGCCTGAAGCTCTTACACAATTTCTTGAATCGATTAAATGTTGATAGTTTCCTAGAGACATTAGCTCTGACTATGCCAACCATATCCTCACCTCAGTGTTTTGGAAAACGGAATGGTACTCGATCCTACGAGGCGCCGTTGAACTCGAGCTGCGCACCAGTTTCCGTGAAAAATTCTTCTCCTGTCGTCCACGTAGAAGGCCACTATGAGGTTTTTCCATAGAATGGAATGTGCTCTTCATCATGTCGGGAGCGTTCGTAATGAATTCAGCCAAGTATGAGTAGCTGCAAAGTATGAGTCCATTCGAATGTAGAGACCAATGTCCATTATTAATGGCCCGTTCTGTATAACAACGCTAGCTGCCTTCCAAGCATTACTACCAGAAGTTCGGCTGGCACCCTCTTATCGCACTCCGATCATGCTAGCAATTTGCTGCCACTATGATAATTTCATTATGGGCACGCCTCAAAATCAGGGATCAGTGGATGGTTCGTGCTTACGGGTGGTGCACCTGTGTTAAGGCAAGCAGAGACTGGGTATGGAGAAGACTGTATAAGGCGAGAGAGCGCATAGATGAGAAGGCGTGGAAAGAGCCAGTATGGGAACTTGCAGCTGCTGCAGCGAAATTTGCAAGGCTTTTGTTCTATTGGCGAGCGACTTCCTTGCATAGCAGTGTCAAATTTGTGAACACCCACCAGCGCTTCTTTGGCGTAACCCTTTTTATAATTGGATGAGCCGATGATCTCTAGGCTTGGTGTGGCACAGTCTCCCTTATAGTCTCATCTGAAAAGGGGTCAAGTGGGAACACCTCACCCTCATGCCCGAAGCACAAATTCACGAAGTGAACTGAACCCCTGGTGAGATTTCTGAACAACAGGTACCACGGATTGTAATCTTGCCAGCAGCTGCATGCACGCTTGGAGTTGGAGTTTAGTGTAGCAATACATGAGCTCAGACATAGAAGCCGTCCTATGAAAACCTCGGCATCAATTTAACGGTTTTTTCAGAACACGTCGCAGACACTTGACAATGTTAAGACAGCACTACTGGTTTGGTCAAGAGAATACGGACTTCAGGTTAGTGTGGTTATCGCGTTATCACGATTGAAAAAAGAAACCAGCACACATTGCTTTCCAGAAAGATTATCAAGAATTTGCTACCGAAATCGAAAAAGAGAACGCTGCTTTCAAAAAAGCTGTCACAGACTTAATGCCAAAACTCACGAAGTATTTCGCTGACTACACGAGGATATTGGAGGACAAGGTAAGATTGTGTCGCCACTTTTCGAAAAGGCTCATCTGAAATGCCAGATAATTGGTAACTTCAAAAACCTCACCAATGAAATCGCTCTCTGCTCACAGACTGATCGATCTCAAATAATTGGGTCGGTACATGAAATCGTAGCACTTCTATGCGTATGAGTTTGAAATAATTCCACTATTTCTCGTTTATGCTTTCAGCCAAGTGACTGTTTATACTGTACGAAAGCACTTTTTGCTCTGAACTTTGTTTGCGCTTTCTCAAACACTCTAACTCTGTTCAGAAATATAGCTCAAAAATTTGAATGCCCAGGCGGCAAGTTTTCAGAAGACCAGCAAAGCCTCTGCAGCATTTAAGCATGTATTAGGAGTGGCATAGTAGTGTAGGGGGAGAGTTGACGCGCGGAAGTGGTTCACTAGGTTGAAGGAAAGTGACATTGGCTGGGAAGGTACATGGCACTGCGCGGCCACATTTGTGTTTGGTAGCACTGGAACAACACAGCGCTAAGGAACGTTTGCCACGAATGACGGCTCCGACGAATTCAGTTGTAAGGCTCAACTAGGTTTTGCTACGGAAAGGGCTCAATCGATGAGACCACAACGTTTTAATATTACGCACCAACCCAATAGTGTAAAGTCAAGCCCGGGATAAAATACCCCCAGTGTGGGAGAACGTTCAATAATGAAGTTGGCAGTGGTCAATCTAAAAAAGAAAAAGAAAGCAAAAGAAAAGACCGATAATGCCCCAAACAAGACTTCTCTTTCTTAGCAGCACTATCACCTAAGCCTTGTCTCGCATCAAACAGAATTACTGTATAACTCGATAAGAGCCCTGACTTCAGAGTCATCTATCACCCTGTTGTATAGCGTCGGCTCCTGGTTGTGAACAAACAAATACTTCCTCGGCACGTTTGTCAATGTAATAGCATCTCCCACTAGACGGGCATTCTCTGCCCGCGTGTGGACATTTGGTCGTGCATTTTTCCTATGCAGTAAAAAGATGACACAAGTGTTCCAGGGCGAAAGCATTCCGGATCCTACAACGATTAGCATTGCCGCTCGGGACTTATTTATGCTCAAAATAGAACGCATAGCCACCTTTCCGTGGTCTCTTGTGATTTTATGTGTTGGATCAATTCGTTGATGCACAGAAGTGACTCAGCGGCTGAAACCGGTCCTCGCTCCCGGCGTCTTCGCTCAGGCGAAAAGTTTTTGTTCACAAGCCGTGTGATCGTTCAATCTGCAGAGAGTTAACGTAATGGCTTGGTGTGGGAGACGTATTCAATTCGTCCAGTGGTACATATAGTCACCGCCGAGTGATACTTACTGCGATGAACCACCATAGATAATTCCATAATGGTAATCCAAGCATTAACGGGCCCAAAAACGACCTAATGGCACGTAGAGCACTCCCGCGCTCCCTCCTGCAGAACTCGCTCTTCATACGGCAATAGCAAATGCTGAATCTTAGTAAAATTCTCGTCAAATAGCTGCAAGGTGTGCAGAGTTCATTTTTCATCGCTTGCATCTTATGAAGACACAAACTTATCTTGGGAGTGCATCTTTATCTACATTGTGTCGCACCTCTTTAAGAAGAAGACGTGCAGACCTAGGTTACGTATGGTGTGCGTAGAATTTACACCTAACCTTCCAATGCACAGCAATTATATCAGCGCCTAATTGACTTCTCGTTGTTGACAGGAACCTGCTCGGAAACCGTATGGTTGCAACTTGCAAGCCTGGTCAACCGTTGCACGCCTTTCTTGCCTGCAAGACGATCTGCCATCATCATCTATCTTTCAAAAAATCATCGGTTCTGGTACGAGCCCCCTCTGACAATCTACTGAACTGCTCATTGACGCTTTTTTTCATCGAGATGAATTTCTCGCCAAGTCTCTCTCTATCTTCCAATAGTACTGCGGGCGACCGGTATCGACCCTCCCACCACACCATGAACTAGAAGCTTCCCATTACCCAAACCGACCCAACGGGTCCAGGCTGCAATCCCCGGGTACCAAACCTCCGTCAGCGGCCTTTTACCCTCTCAGAACGCCGACATCCTGCGTCTGGTTTTTAATAGTCGAAGATTTTTGCTTATCCATATTTGTCTACTGCGAATTCCGAGATTACTACACGTAAGTTAGGAGAAGCACTATCTCCGTATCTAACGCTTTTCCCATGCGCTCCCTCGCTCTTAGGGCCGCGAGAGAGCGCGCTCGCATTGTTTTGCGCTCTTGTCTGACCATTCCCGCACACACACCAGAGTCGTAGGACAAGCCCACTCTTCCTTACAGGCCAGCTGAAGCCACACCTTAATAAACGTTCTGAGTGATGTCGAAGGTTCCGATTATGTCGCGTGAGCAAAAAGACAACAAGGGAAAATACCGTTCCGTACAAAGCACTCTTAGTATCACCCCCGTCGACCTCTTTTCTTGTGTGCTTGCGGATCACGACCCCTCATTGCGCATTTTCCTCTTCCCGAGGCTCCCTCCAGTCCTTCGGTCAATAGTTCGAGGGAATTACGCATCATACCGTTTGTGACTTCGGGCGGGTTCATAGTAGCGTATCTCGACGATTACAATTTACATATAAAAATTAGCCCGCCAGTGGCGAAAGCCCACGCATCCAGAAATGCCGTCCAGAGGCGCGTCCAAAAAATGGACGCTTTCTTGCCCCGTTGACGTCGCCCTCCAAATTGGACGAGCCTAGCAACCGCCGAATGGACTCTTCCTCCCCCCATTATCTACCAATTCGAGCTCGCATCTGGCACCACATGTTATGCTTGATACCAGCCTCCTCCCTCATCATCCTTCCCTGCGTCTCGGAAACAAGATAACAAACGGTCAAAGAGGTCTAAATCGCTGCTTGCATATCTGGGTCCATCTATACACGCTGTGACCGCCCCGCCTGACGTGCATTTTGACGGTTGGGCAGGCGATATGACCATAAACGCATCTCCAGAAAGTTCCAAACCCTGCAGCCAACATGCAACTACCTCTGAGTCCCGGTGCTTCCTACTGAAGACCACGATCCACAATCCGGAAGTACCGAGTACTCATGATGCAAACCTCAATCTCTATCTCGTCAGCGAGAAAATGGCCCACCTAAACCAGGTCACCCGAGACGTCCCGCAACATTTTCAGAAATTCGCGACCGCCCCTGCTCTAGAGGCTCGACGAGACCTCCCAAAACCACCACCATGATACCGACAGGTCCGCATACGACCCTCCCTATCGAATAGTGCGTAAACGCAACGATTGACTCTGGATGAACTGGTGTGGATATGCGTTCAATAAGAACATTGGCAGTGAGATCTTGAAAAAAAAAAAAAAAAAGCAAAAAAAAGTCGATAACCTCCTCGACAAGACCCCTCTCTTCGGCAGTACTTCACCCTCAAGATATGGAGTGAGTTCTCAAAAGAAATTTTGAAACAAGGCCCGCATCAATTTCACATTTTTTCGAATCCTACACCTTATCTTTGAACCGTTTCTTTATCCAATGCGTCGCACTTCAAGTTCGCGTAGCCGTTCGACTTGCTTGATTCTTCAAGAATTAGAGCCGGGCGGACTTGCTCCGAAAACGATTTTGCAAAATAGCATCAACCGCGTCACAGTTGCACGCCTTCCAAAAATTTTGGAGACCGCCCTAACCCTTTAGGGGTCTCGAGCGAACCCTCCTCTCTCTCATGAGACTTATGGATTTTAAGAGCTCCCCCATACACACTCTCCTCCTCGCGACCAACCCGTAACCTCGCCATCATGGCGTCTTTTGCTATAGTGTTTGCTTTCGGACCAGTAGACACACCTAACCCCGCCCACTTATAACTTCAATTTTTTTTCTATTTTGTCTACTTCAACACAACTTTCGTAGGATCGACAAGCTCATCAAAAAACTCGTCTCAATAGTCCCCCTCGACCGCCGTTCGCACTTCCCCAAAGATTCATTAAGCCTTCTCAAACCACCGAGAGTGGACGTCCATCTCCCATATCCGAGCCAAGAACCACCATCTCTTACGTCAACCCTACGTTGTTACGAGTAACAACGGGGGGTCGTACTCAGTTGAGCTTGGAGGGGGGTCGTACCCTCTCGGTGGCCGACAGTGGGATTCTTGGTAATATCGGATAATAGCCAGCACGTTACGTTTTCGTAAGATGACTGATACTAGAGCATCTATAAACCACGCTTCCCTCTAAATGAGCTTTCAAATGAATCAGCGAATTAGAAGGGCGCCCGAGGCGTGGCGCGCACCAAGGGCAAGGGATGTAGTCGCAAGCGCATGCTCGAAGCTTTCTAGCACAGTGTAGTAAGCGTAAACTGTCATTGCTCCAAAAACTACGGCAGTAAAACACTAAAAAAACCGCGTTTCGGGAAAAGGCTGAATGATACCCTTGTTAAAAAAATGTACACCGGGCACTAATTTTTTAACTACTAGTTTTTCAGGAATATTTTGGTGCTTCTAAGAAAGCTCGAATCCTTTAGTTTGTCATACTGTGTTCAGCTTCTTAAATGAATGACTTTGAAGGGAGTTATGATCGTTTGAAGGTGAAAAGTCGCGGTTCCAGAAAAAATAGTACGCAAACCCTGAACCCAAAAGAAAAGTAACAACGGGACTAATTTTTGAACTGCTGACCATTTTCAGGAACGCTTTGGGTGCTCGTTAGAAAGCTTGGATCCTGTAGTTTGTCATACCGTGTTCAGCTTCCCAAATGAATGACTTTGAAGGAAGTTATGATCGTTTGAAAGGTCAAAAAGTCGCCTTTGCACAGAAAAAAGTAACAACGTACTAAATTTTTATAAATTAACTTCGAAGAATTTTTACCCATGGTTGGAGAGAGAATAATTTGAATTTTCCAAATCAAATCACTTCGGCGCAGAAGCTCGAATATGAAGGAAGTTATAGCCTTAGAAAGAGGGGTGTAAAAATTGTGTTGCAATTGAAGAACGTGAAGGATTTCAGTATTTCAATTGGAGCGATAATTTTTTCTGACTTCTCATAAGTTTTTATCAGGTAATATTGTCAATATTCCGGTCACTGGTTCAGTTTATTTCATCTCCTAGTTTGGTAACCCTTTGGAGTACACGGATATCTTTGAATGCATCTCATTTTTTCGTGTTTGGAAGCAGCGATGAATATGTCGTGGATTTTGCTAAAGTTTCATCTTTGATGACTTACGTAGAAATAAATATTGATGGTAAACACTGTCTCTACACAAGTGTCACATACAAGGGGGGTCGTATCAAATCACCCATGAAGGGGGGGGTCGTAAAAAATTTCCAAAGAGTAACAACGATAGGGTTGACCCTGCCCCCTCCCCTTCTTTCGAATAGTGCGAAGGGAAGTTGAACCTGATTGCAAGTCCCCATCTGATAGCACCCTGATCGTGCATTTTGAGCGGCGAATGTGACACAACCTCCACATGCAAACCTACCCCTTGAGTTCCCGGGTTGCTTCCTACTGAAGAGCACGATCCCAGTTCTCGCCTTCAATCTATCACGACAAGAACAGCCAGAAAGAATGGTTTTGCCTCCAGGTCTTTTGTCCCGAGAAATCTTGAATTTGAACATATTCTGAAAGACGGGTTCGATCTATTAACAGCAATTGCAGAGGCAAACGGTAGCAACAGCGTTCAACAAGACTGCCGATTTAGCTAAACCGCTCGACGATAAACAGAAAGAAATTGTGGAATTCATAATGAAGACTTATCTGCCTTCACTGGACGACATACCAGGTAATCCGCAACTGTAGGAACATTGGCAGAGTTTAACTAGAAATATTCAGGTATCACCAACGGCAATGGAAAATACCCAGGAAGTAATGGTGGTTTTCCCGGCAACAACGGTGGATTCCCAAATGGCAATACAGGCTATCCTTGGAACAACAATGGACACCAAGGAAACAATGGCGGCTTTCCTGGCAACAATGGCGGATTTCCAAATGGCAACACAGGTTACCCGTGGAACAACAATGGATACCCAGGGAGTAATAACGGTTTTCTGGAAATAACGGTGGATCTTCAAACGGCAACACAGGTTATCCGTGGAACAACAATGGAGGGGTGCAAGGCAATAACGGAGGCTTTCCCAATAACAATGTAGGTCAACCATGGTCTGGAAACAACAACGGATATACTGGCAGCAATGGTGGATTCTCAGGAACAGGACGTCCCTTCCCTGGCAGCAGTGGAGGATTTTCGGGAAGCAACGGAGGATTCCAAGGGGGCAACCAACTGGTTCCAGGGAACAATGGTGGTTTCCCGGGAAGCACTGGCGGCAATGGCGGTTTCCAAGGTGGAAATGGTGGATTTCAAAGGCGGCAGTGGGGGAAGTTTTGGAAACAACGGCCGTTTTTCCCAGCGGAGGGCAGCAAGGATTCAACGGAGGCTTTCCCAGTGAATCAGGGAGGAAACCAGGTCTCAAGTGGAGGTTTTCCCGGAAGTAATGGCTTCCAAGGACCTACCTACCCATCGAATGGAAACTCATTTCTGGACTGGCCAATGGATTTCGCCTAATACGGCTTCCAGGAATGAGACAGAACCCAAAGAGGCCTGATTATATTGGTCAAGCAAGCAACCTTTCCACAGGAAGCGGGGTCCGATTCTGAAGAGATATCACATTAAAATATGCTGTAAAAATAAATTTATGCCCATATTTGTTGTTCTGGTTCGGTTACTTCTCTCTCGTTTAGACATATAATCAAGTGTTAGTTTGTTGAATGCGCGCCGCAAGAAAGCAGAGTGGTATTGTAGATGCGAAACGGTTATCCGTAAGAATTCAAGATATGCCGCTTTCGGAGGGCAATAGAAGAATGGTGGCTCACAATAAACACCTCATCTGTAAAATCCGTCCCTCTCACTGCGCTTCACTCATAAATTGTTTTGAAGTTGTTGAGCCTTAATCTCCACTGATGATCTCTAGGCCACCGGATTGCTCGGCGCAAGATCGCTATCTTGAAACCCGTGTATCATAATTATACGAAGTTATACGAAGCGAATATGCTGCTAATAAAGAGGGAGGCTTATCCAGACTGTTTTATTCATACCTAGCTGTATACCTTGTACTTCTATTTTAATTCCGTGAAAGATTCCTACACCAGAATGTGGAATGTGGAAGATTATGCTTTGAATGCACAGCTACGAGGCGGAGAGTTTAGTAGATCGCCTTCCCTCTGATCGACAAACAAAACTTGCGTGTGTGCGATGGATCAGCGTTGGTAAAGAAGAGCGACATAGGGAGTTAAAAGTTTTCTGTGAGCGCCTTTCATGCTTCGCCGTTTCTCGTTCACAACATGAGAGTGACTGCAGATTCTGATACGACATGCTCTATAGTCTTCTACAAGTTGCACTGTGGGCCCTCGAGCCTTACCACGGTCGAGCTCGCGAGAGAAGAGGTATCTTCGTTTCAGTGTTCTTGAAGGTTTTTGGCTCCATTCTGTGCGCAGCAGTCACACGCAATTTAGGTGAAGCTTTTGAGTGTTAACAGATGTTCCGTGGCTTCCCAAAAATCAGTTCCCAACGACAGCTTCGTCCCTGGTTTCAAATCGTATAATCAGTTGCGAGGCAGACACATCTGTGTCTGCACACGTGGATGTTTGGGAATGGATGAGGTATCATAACAACATTCCTAACATATTGCTCGTTTCGGGTGCCATTTACGGTCCCGAACTGAAAAGGGAAACAATGCTTAGCCATTCACATGTAGAGGGAGAAAGGGGGCAAAAAAACAACCCCTCCTCCTTTTCAAGGTTGACCGCTTAAAGGAGGATTCCACGATAAGAACGAAGGTCAAAGAAGGGGAAATTGCCTAGTGGGAGACAGGCGGACCTCCTGAGGGTGCGGACCGACGCGCAATTGGCAGCGAAAGATTTGACCTCGGCGATCTAGCATGGCTCACTCTTGGCGCAGTTGGCGCGGTACGCCCACCGACATAGCAGAGAGAGCGTTAGCGTTGAAGAGGGCACGATGAGAGTCGCATCAATGCGGAAATCAACGGGCAAGGAAGGGGTCCCATTTCTCGGGTTCTGGGCCGTTTCTCATGGTTTTTCCTTCTTTCGTGTACACTGACCATCCCTAATCTGATTTGAATGGATTGCGTGCGTGAATTCCTCCTTTATCAGGTTCGCTAACTCCTACCGATGTGTCCCATCCAGAATCAAGGTGAATCATTATCAAGAACGTCATGTGAAGCGGAAGTATTGTATGTGCTACACCAAAAACAGCAAAAATTCCGATATTTTATGAAATTCGTGAAATTTCCGTAATCTCCCCAACATTTCGATTTCTTAAAAAAAAATTGAAAAACGCTTCCTTTTAAGAAACGCCGAATGATTTACATAAGTCATACTTTTACTGAAAACAAACAAAGCCACACTGCCACCTCTACACTAAATACCTTCATCCCAAAAACCTAATAAGATCTACTTGTCCAGTAATCCTCGATGAGGGCTTAGTAGCGCATTTTTGTGGGTTACGCAGTGTCATTGCATGCTTCCAGTGCGTCTTCCGTGAAAGAAGTCACCACGTCATCATCCGTTTGTCCAGACCCATCTGCGAGGTGTTCTGTATTCGTCCTGGGACGCCGAAGTCAGAGATGATTCCCACATCTGATTCTCTTAAAGCGAGAGATTACGATAAAGTGCGTATGCAGCGTGGAAGTACATGCACCATTGGAAGCAGTAGTCAGGGGCCCAAGGAAACGAAATGTTGCGTTTTTGTGGTCAAAGGTGCGCTAGTTGCAGCGTACAAGGCTTGCCATTCCTTTCTGAGCCCCGCCACGGTCTGTGCTCCGCCCCCAGCAGCAGCGCCCTTCGATTGCCAATGTGACGAGATATTACGTTCCATCAGAGTGTATCGCTATAGATTTGTTCATGGGCATCGTGTCATCAAAGCATATGCTTGCTGAAATGATAGAGGCTATCAGCATAACATGTGCAAACGACCTCCTAATTGGTTGCTAGCTCGTCCATTATCGGAGGTCAACGGGCAAAGAAAGGGGTCCCATTTTGCGCCTTCTTGACGGATTTCTTTGCTTTTTTCGCCACTGGGGCATTATTCAGCATCTCCACTTCCACTATGAACCCAGTCCAAACTTATCGTAATCCCTCGCTTTAAGGATGAGTATGGAAGGGGGAAGTTGCGCAATGATCGTGATCCAAGCACACAAGAAAGAGGTCGCGGGATGAGACCCTTGCCAACTTTTTTCCCTGGTCTTCTCAGGGACATAATCGAAACCTTCAGACATCAACGCTTCATTAAGGTTTGGCTTCAGCTGCCTGTAGGAAGAGTGGCTGAGCAGTGAAGGGCGCTTCCTAAAGATAGCATGCAAAACAATACAACGAGAACTTCTCAGCTCAGAGAATCGATTCGCAGATATGGAAGCAAATCGGGGATAAACGTTCTGAGGTAAATGCCATGAAGTGTACCCTATTGCAACTGCCCGTATCGGTGCTCTGAAGATAAAACTTGCGAGAAAGTTCATCTCATGAAAAAAGATGAGCAGTAGTGTGTAGAGGGTACCCAAGTAGATAGATGATGATGGAGCTCTTGAAGCAGAAAGCTCCCTGTCAACAAAGTCATGAGGTGTATAAAGGGTTGGAGGGATTCTAGGCATACCGTAACCTAGACTCTGACTTCCTTTTTAGGAGTGTCTTTCATAGAGCCGCCTCACCTGAGAATTTTACTAAATTCAGCGTTTGCTTTGCGTATGAAAGTAGTCGTCTGCAAAGGGCGAGTGCTCACTGCCATAGGGATACCATATGAAATAACTATTGTTCGTATTATCAGGTGACAATGACCACTGAAATACCAACACTCTTAGTTACTCTTCCAAATCTGAATCAACGGTGGAGGAGAAGCCGTTGTCGGGATCCTCATAGCACAACATTTTCAACAGTAAAATCAAGCTGTCATATTGAGATAAATAACCGAGGGCAATGCTAATGTTGTAGGAGCTGAATTCTTTCCCCTGGAACACTTTTGTCATCTTTTTCTGCTGTAAAAATGCGACCAAGTCACACGCTGGCGAGAATGCCATGGATGCTATGACATTGACAAACCGGTTTGTTGAGGACGATACAACCCAAGGGGAACACTGCAGATAGTCTCCTCAACTACGGTGTGATTAGGAACTTGTAAGATCCTCTGCGATCTCTAGGTTTTCGTGCATGCTGATTCAGAAGGTGATAAGCATGTCTGCTGAGAACTTCTATGGAAGTCCCCCGTGGCACTTTCAGGGGTGCGTCTATACTTATGATACGCACTGTATGCACTTGTCTTCCTGTGCTATTCTAAGTGAAGACCTAATCTATTTGGACCGAAAAAAATTTTGACTCAAGTTTTCCATATTTTACTAGAGACCCATTGGGAAGCATTTGCTATGTCATAGCGGAAGGTTCCCAACGCTCCACTCCGATGGGTATGGGAGCTCTCACCGATCCGCGTTGGGTAAAAATTACTTTGGGCGACAAATCGTGGAGTCATGGTTTTTCGCGTCACTCGAAGTCACAATCCAAAATCCGTTGCCGTCCACACGTGTGCTGCGTTCGTGGAGGTCATCATAACCTATCTCAAAAAGCGCAGTTTGGTTTAGCATTTGGGAGAAATTCGTATAAATGGAGTTCCTCTTGAATGCCGATTCTTATTGGCAACGCGACTATGCATAACGTTTAAGAAGTCGGGTTCAGTGCTAGGATCTGGTACTCTGAAAAAAGTCAGAAAACTGTCGTCCACCATCGCAGCAATATACATTTCTGTAAGATAGGCTCAGTTTAAAGACCCCGTCAAATGCGTGACTTTCTATTAGGTTGTCCCATAATTAGTGAATCACTTTGGGTATTTTTGAATTCAATTTTTTTTTCTTTTTATTCGAAGTCTTGCTCATCCAAACATACACCTCTGTCATCTACAATGTATTGCCTATACATGGAAATTTAGTCGCTGTCTTCCTCTAAATTCCAGGAGCTATTGATCGAAGAAAGATCGGAAGTCGAGTTTGAGGTCATGTCACTTAGCGTAAAATTTCTTCCTGGGGAAGAGCGCTAGAGCTCAGACTGAGTTGTCTTTTGTTGGCACGAGGATAGGGCTACACGGCGGAGGTGGAAAGAACTGCTAGCCGG
>MU894859.1:0-17259 GCA_036418205.1 Ostertagia ostertagi
TTCTTGCGCAAGAAATGGAATGCTCAACTTCTATGCGGTCACGACGGACAAGACTCCTGTCTTCTTGGTTGCTTTTTGGAACTTTGTGGACTTTGAGAAATAATCTAAATCAAAACAAAATGTCCGAGGCAACTGAACGACTCCTATATTAATAAAGTTTTCATAAGTTCCACAAGAATGACACAACTTTCGCCCCAGACGGGACTCTAAACAATAAAAAACAAGTTTTCATAAGTGTTTTGCCTCTTTCACCTATGTGTGGATGTGTGAATGTATCTATGTATGTGAGTGTAACCAACACAAATAATTCATCAACACAAATGATTTCCAACTGTGATAGGCACAAAAGAACCATTAACACAAATCATTCAGAATGTGACTGACACAAATGAATAATTTGCACAAATGATTAGCAATGGTCACTGACAAAAGTGAATCATAACTTCATGAATGTTGTTCAACGACAATTGTTGATGCTGCGGAAGCACATCTAATGGATCTAGAAGACGGAGGAATGGCTATAGTCAGAAATGAAGAAATGCACCACCAAATCAGTACTCACCATGTCATCATCATGGTTTATCCAATCCTTGATATATTTTTTCCTTCCCGGACGGTTCAACATCACATAACACAACACATTCATCCCCCATGGTCACGTTGGAGAGTCTCACTGGTGCAGAACAATCCTGAATAAGCAGCATTGGTATTATTTCGCTGATGACATAGGTTTCACATACCTTAAATACATCAACTGTTCGAGCACTGTTCGCTATGCGGTGATAAGTTCTCTCATAGCACCCATGTTCCCGCGGCGAAAAAAGTTTCATGCTGCGAAAAAGCGGAAATGTCGCTCGCTGTGCTAGCGAACCACACCCCCTTCTCAGAATATTACTGTTAAGCAATCTGGCGTTGCGTTTCCCTTGTCTCTAAAATATCGCTCAAAATCGGTTCGGAGAACAGCACGCCATTTGACTAATGAATTCAAAATGATTTGACTAAGTGACGTTGGCATCCCGACTACCGTTTTATCAGTACCTTACCATCTCCCACTATTACCACTAGCGTCCCCATCCGGCCCCTTCACCCTTTGACGACTCTTCGACTATTGGGAACGAAACTATGAAATTCCGATCAGATATATAGGGTGTGCCAAAATTATGCACGCACCCCCAGCGTCTGCGCCGTCATATCTTCACTTTTTTGCACGAGTCGCTCCCCATTTCGTTGTCCTTTCTATGCACTATGTGGGGGGTAACAATGTCTTCTTCCTAATAAAACCAAATTTCATGCAGTTCTCAAAACTAGTGAAATAACAATATCGCCTTACGTCAGTCATCAAATTGAATTTACTAAGGGCTCTGGCACGTTACATCTAGCGGCAGTCTAACGTATCAGGGAAGCAGCGCAGTGGTGCACAGAAAAGCACCCAACTGTAACCAGTCAGCTCAACCCCTTCAAGTGAGTCTTGGAACAACCACTGCAGAATTAGCAAATCGGAATTCCGCCAACCGTCACAATTCGCACCGCATGATAATGTATCAAGATACGGAGTAGGTTTCCTCTTGTCCACTTTCGTACTTCCAAGATGAAAAAAAAATTGAAAAAAAAATTGTAAAAACTTAGCCAGACACAATAAAGACTCCACATCTGTGGTTGATAGAAAGCCACTCGAGCACTGTACCCTTAGGATTATCAGATTGAAAATCCCAAGACATAAATCAAATCCCACACCCCAACGCAAAAATTAATCTGAACGCGATTTTCCAAGTTCGATCTAGGTTTCAGAGAATTGTTCCGCTGGAATCCGTTCCACCTAAATAGCTTACTAGATTCTGCTTAATTACCCTAGAGATAAGGCACAAACTAAACCGATAGACGCTCCAGAAACTTTGACTCCCCCTGAGGAGACACAAGCAGACGGATTGACAAGATTTTACACGAACACCTCTTTATGTGAAAAGGGCGAATTATAAAGAGCCAATGAGAATATATATAATATAGTAATATACGCTTAGTATATAATATATATATATATTATATATATATATATATATATATATATATATATATATATATATATATATATATATATATATATATATATATATATATATATATATATATATATATATATATATATATATATATATATATAAATTTTTGCTTGATCAATCCCTTTTTGGGATGCGGCACGCATTCTACTTCCATTTGTACATTCGTAGTGCGTTTGAATGCGATGTGGCCTACACAGTGACTTGTGGGGCCAGCCGATGTACAAGTCAGTGTTTTTATCCTCCACGAAACTGGGTCCAATTTTCACAACCCGGAAGGATGGAAGGCTTGGTTGGCCGGGGCACTCAAGACCCAGGATCCGATTGACGCGCCGCGCGTGTGACCGCAGGGTCAAGCGAGGCGTCGAGGAAAATTCGGAAATACGACCCCCCCCCTCCGCCGGCCCGAAGTCCATGAAACAACCCTCTTTAAAAGCCGAACTATGAAAAAGTTGTTTAATTCTCCACCAAAACTGCTCATAAAAAAGCCCTGCTACCCCATCGTCCACAAAAAAAACTCGTTTAAAAAGTATAAAAGTGAAAAAGTCAAAGAAAGTCAAAGAATGATCATTAATGACGAGTCCTGTCAAACGAGCAAACGAGAAACGGAGCAAAAAACGTCAAACTAGTCACTAGAAATGGCGTACTATGACAACACCTCTTCTTTGTTTATTTCCTCCACAAGACTTACCAAATTCTAGTACTACACAGATTATGGTTCTCAATTTACACGTCCCCCTTTCGCTCAAAGGAAGCCTTGTAAAAGCCTTCGCCAGCTGTGTGTTGACTGGACTTTGGCGTTGACCGTGGAGCAGCTTATTTACTATTGAAATTTGAACAAATATTCAAATGATTATAACTTTCTTCAAAGTTAACGAATTTTCAATCTGAAAGCTGATTTGGGAGTTTTGTGAAGAGCTTTTCTAATCAGTACTGAAATTACAGGAAGTTATAAGAAATAACAAATTTAGATCAAATAACGAGGAAAATTCGAGACGAGCACGAGTTTTTACACTTTCCGGAGCAATAACTTGCTTCATTTCCGTCAAATTCAAAAAGTTGATACGTCATACAAAACTAGAAGATTTTCTCTATCAAACGGTCGCTAAAGCAGCTTCATACGTCCAGTACTCAAAAAATGGCCACGTTGAGGATTTTTGCAAAATTAACGAGGAAAATTCGTGATGAGTGCGAGTTTTTACGCTTTCCAAAGCCATAACTCCGTTCAAACTCATGCAATCTGGAAAGTTAATACGTCATCATAAACCCCTAAAGATTTGCTCTTTTTAGAAGGCAACTAACTGCTGCTAAATACGTTCACTATTTAAAAAATGGCCACGTTGAGGATTTTTGCCCGAGTACCGCCGAAAGGTACTTTTTCGCTACATTAGCACTATCCCAACGACTATAGCTCCTTGCAGGAGCGATTACATACTGAAGTAGGAGCAGATTCAAAATCCTCGTGCTTTTCTCTCTGCAAAAAGTGTAAAATTGTTTAGCGGGTCTCAACTTTAAAGGTTACATGCTTGTGAATTTGACGCTGAAGGCTGCGTTTCTTGTTGAATAGTGTACTCCTCTCTGTAATTTAACATGAACTCTTTCAGAACCCTCTTGATTCTTCCTGAATTAAGATTCGTTATCAAGATAGCCGTAGCTGAAGCGCGCGCAACCAACTGGGCCCACTCTGGGATGCGCCGTGTGCTTCACATCTCGTTGGATTTGAGGACCTACTTGAAAGATAAAATATCCTAGAAAACGTGCGAATTTCGGATCCTTTGACTTGTGTGGTGATGAAACACTAAAGTCACTAAGAATTGCTAAGCGGACACCTCTAAATCACGAAGATTTTGTGTGGACGGAATCAATTGTTATTGGAAATACTCTGGCCTGGTATCGATTCGATCCTTAATGTTTGTCCTCCGACGATGATCCTACTGTATCAATCGGGCCCGATCTCTCCCCAGCGGGCCAATACGACCCCCCCTCTCTGACAGACATGTCGAGGATTCCCTCCTCAGACCGCCACGCTGAAGGGTAGCCGTGCCCACTACCACTGCACCAGCTTCCGCCACATAATACATGAACGTCCTGTAATTATAACATATAATACCTAAGCATTTTATGCCCCTTATTTATGTATATAAAAATACAATAACATTGATTACGTATTGTGACTATAAAGCGCTTCGTCTGTCGTCTGTCGTCTGTCTGTCGTCTGTTCTGTATGTCTGTCACGAAATTCCCTAGCTCCTCGGGATCCGCCTGGAGGGACCGGGTCAAGTGTGGGATGGGTGGGCAAGGTCTCACGTAATACAAAACACACATCAGCTAAGCGGAGCCCCGCCCACAGAGGGCGTGGCGTGCGTCGAAATGAATTGTACCGAAGACCAAGATTTCGATTTCAGTGAAAAAACGACCTCGAAACTGGGCCAAAAAGTAAAGTGTGCCTTGGATCAAGTCACATCAAATAAGGAGACCACTCCGGTGGCGACCGGGTATCCAAAAAAAAGCAGCCCAGCTTTGTGTGAACATTTCATAGCTATGGTTGAGAGAAGCCTACGTGCAGACCAAAATTGGTGTAGGGAGCCAATGTCTTAAGGTGCTCGCAATAGCATACCACACGACGTCGGCTGAGCCCCCAAGATGGGCGGAGTTCGCTAATAAGTGTACAAGCGGCGTTCCCCTACATAGTCCCATAATTCGCTCTGAAGTACACGACGTCGGCTGAGGTCCGCCCATAATGGGCTTCGGGCCGGAGAAGTCTTAGTGAGCCGGAAAAAGGTGGATAGAGGTGGGTGGAGGAGTGGAGGCCAACTGTCATCGGTGGGCGGGGCATGACCAAAGTGGGCGGAGTTTGCGACGAAAATTCATAACTCGGCTCCAAGAAGTCCCGGAGGCCGGGAAAAAGGTGGATAGAGGTGGGTGGAGGAGTGGAGGCCAACTGTCATCGGTGGGCGGGGCATGACCAAAGTGGGCGGAGTTTGCGACGAAAATTCATAACTCGGCTCCAAGAAGTCCCGGAGGCCGGGAAAAAGGTGGATAGAGGTGGGTGAAGGAGTGGAGCCCAACTGCTGTTGGTGGGCGGGCATTTCCAAAGTGGGCGGAGTTCTCCACAAAACTTTGTGACTCGGCTGCAAGAAGTCCTGGAGACCGGGAGAGAAGTGGGCGAAGGAAAGGAAGTGAATTTCTAATGGTGTGCGGAGGATACACCAAAAGAGCAGGATTCGCCGCCAAAATTATAAATCGGCTCAGGATAGTTCAAAGACTGGGAGATAGGTGGGACATGCAAAGAAATAGGCGGAGTTTACCACGAGGTTCATAAATCGGTCCGGAGGCAGTCCGAGGCCGGGAAAACGGAAATTGGTTGACGATTACGGACAATTGGTGGAGGAAGGAGGGAAGGTCAAAAGCCATCGGTGGATGAAGCATGGGGCAATCGGATAGAATTCAGCTTGAAAGTCAAATATTCGAAGTGTATTGGGCCAAATTCGATAATTCACGCCGCACCATATAATTACAGTATACAGGGTGGCTACTAAATATTGGCGCATGGTTTATTGACCATATTTTTAAAAGAGAAGCTATTACATCTTCAGAAGTTTATTTTTATATACAATAAAACATACAAATGCATTACCAAAGAAGGTGCTCGAAATGGCCTCCTTCGGCAGCGATACAGGCTTCAAGTCTCTTCTCAACTGACATCACCGTGGGCCGCAAGTAGCTGACGTCGGCGTGACGTGAGTAGATCTTCACACCAGAAGTGGCGCACGATTTGCAAAACGACAGGCAGTTGTTGGATCCGGCTAGCAGACATTCTGCTCGACCTTGTGTACACACAAGGAACCGATTTCCAAAATTGTCATGATTTAATAACTTCAAAGTCAGCGCCCAGATTTACCTGGAGAACCCCCCCCCACCCCAAAAAAAAACAATTTTTACGGGATGATACTGAGGCTCTTACACGTGGACACTTTCTAACTTCAGCGACAAGTCACTCCCTACTTCAGGCACAGCTGTATACAGGGGCGGGAGGGCAAAAAAGAGTTCACTATCCCATCCAACAATACCCACGGCATTAATCACTCGCTGCGAAACCAACATTCAAAGTGAGCGTGTACCATACATGTATAAAAAGAGCCATTTCAAAGTCCTATCAAAAGGTCCATAGGCAAGCATTAACACACTGAAACGCATCAGAAAGAGCTTTTCCACACGAAAATGATAGTTCGCGTAGCGGCTCAACCGGTCGTTCGAGCTAAACATAAACCCCACTACGACGATACACTGAATGGCTGGTTACACTAAGCCGGTCTCGCAGCAGTCACAGCTAGTGACCCTCATTGAGAAAAGCCTATTGCACCGCTTAACCGATTGAAGAAATTAGGTTGCAGCTTCAGGCCGGAGCGATTACGGTAAGCCCCGTTGAGCTTGACGGCGACGGCAGATGACGTCATATTCTGAAGACCGTGAGGGCATTGAAGTAGGGGCTGCTTCTGCTTATGGGGGACACCTAAAGGAATATATTCTGCCGTAAAACATTTTTATCAACAACGGCATTCTGTGCGAAGAAAAATTTGATGATGTGCGCCATAGGGCAAAGTGACTCTTTTTTTGCCCCCCCTCCCCCCTGTATTCGCAAATATCAACGCTGAGGCTTGACGCATAACAATTTCGCAGGTCACGCGAACAAAATTTGGGCCATACCTAGCTCGCCCTAATCTAAACATAATGGATTTGGCGGTGTAGAGATTTTTGCAGAAGCAAAGATGCCTTCTGAGCAACGTCGAAGTTTGGACTCCCTGAAGGCTTCCTTGGAGGAGGCGTGGAAGGAGCTTGACGTCAGCTACTTGCGGCCCATAGTGATGTCAGTTGAAAAGAGACTTCAAGCCTGTATCGCTACAAAGAAGGCCATCTCGAGCACTTTCTTTAGCACTGTATATGTTCTAATGTATACGAAGATAAACCTCTGAAGATGTAATAAGACTTCTTTTTTTTTAATATGGCCACTAAACAATGCGCCAATATTTAGTAGCCACCCTGTGATTATAATTATTATAATGGTATATAATTATATATAACGTATGATCGGAAAGCTAAAAAATGTAGATTTGGCACATTTCTGTTTTTGCTAATTTGATCAAGCAAATGGTTCCATAGGGACATTGCACCACGAAAGTCGGTGCAAGGAGCACGGATCAGGCTAGTTTTCAGCATGCTCTGGAAAGTCAATTCACTTCACTGCTTTTTTAGTAAACCTAAGCAAAGGTCATATTTTATCAATGTTTTGTAAGTGATGATTGTTATTAATTGAATATATGCAAACGTAGAGGAGTTTACAGCAGTAAAGGGATTGACAGACAGACGACAACGTGATTATCGCGAACTTATCTCACCTCACCATGGAAACGGCCGCCAGAGCTCATCCTAATTTTATCCGCTGACCCACTACAAGCATTCTCGCTATCGTGAGCCTTGTTACATGAGGTAGCGGGGCTAGACTTCTGAAACTGTTAAGGTTTTGTTCAAATTAGATGATTGCATCTACCTGCAGGAATTCATTGGCCACGAGTTTTCTACCGAGCACAATTTATACTCCATCAATTAAACGTACTTTATCGTATTTTCTGCGGGGTCAAAATCCGACTCAATCTCCTTCAGACCGATCAAGCCTTTCATTCCAATGAGGCGGTCAATTGGTACCAGACTTGTCTGAGAGATCAAAACACTGTTTCGTACAGCTACTGGCCACGCAAATCATTTTGCAGGCCATAGAAGCCGTCATTCAATATAGTCACGGTTAACTGAATCGAAGTAGGAATATAGTGACCGGCAACCTCCACAAAGTTTCCTTACTCAAGGAACACGAACAGCCTTTTTGCCTTTACTTGTAACCTTCCAATAAACGAATTGATACTGACCAATATAAGTTTTTTGGTTATAGATATACCCCACCGTCCTCTTCCTCCGCGGGCGTGAATGGTGGGAAGTGTGGCAGTTGAAACGGTCATACTCCCGAAGCTGGCTTTAGTTAACAAGAACACGACCTTCTAGTGAGATACAATTAGAAAGATCTCACTCTTTTTGATATAGATCTTAATTGGACTTTGATTTTCATTACGAGATTGCCTTTTCAGAGAATTTTAATTATGAATTGCATCTGCCAATCGCCTTGACCGTCCTCGTAATTCCGAATTATTGAATATTTCTCCATGAATTTATCTGATCTTAATGATTTTATGGAGAAATGGTAGACTTAAAATCCTGTTTGCACTCACTTCTCTGATGTGGTGATTGGTCACGAATATCCTATTGAGTATTCCTATATCACACTTGACCGATTCTCTTAAGGGTCTTTTCATAACCGTCAACTAACTAGCACACTCTCGTTGTCCCACGACTACAGGACATGTATGCTCGTAGCTTTTAGGTATAGGCGACGCCACCTTTCACGAGGAATAGGCATACAGGGCCCACATTGCTCTGTTTTTTCCTACTAGGCGCTGTTTGAGAAAGTAGATATCAGAACGCACTCTCGCCATGTTGAATTAAACTCCTTCCTTGCCGAAGCGGACGAGACTTATTGCTCTCAATTAACTGGTGCCCTTTTTTACCTCTGCTGGGATTTCGTAACCACTCCAGTGAAGCAGGCTGTGTTGATGGCGATTGCGATATACACAAAAAATGGTGTGGTGAGCTGGGATTCGTAACAAGGCGGATCAGAGCTGTAACTCTGTTAGTACTTCGTACATTAGTTGCATTTGCTACATTAGTTCGGCTTTCACCAGACCGATGGTTAATTGGAATCAACGAGATTTAACCGTCGGACCACTTGATATCGAGAGCTGATAGGAGTGTCCTGGCGCAGCGGTTTTCTTACCCGGACCGAAGAATCGTGACCTCGCAGGAGCTACAGATGAATTGACGCCAGTTTGGAGCGAGTCTTAGCACCGAAATCCTCACACTGATATGGTTAATAAAAGCGTCGGGTTTTCATACTTGCCACTAAACACTGACCGAGTTGTCTGCCGAGAGGCCCATCCGGCTTAATAAGTCAAAGCAGAGGAAGAGTAGCGTAGGAACGACGTTGATAAGTGATGAAATGCCTCTTCCGATGTTCAAAGAAGGGCTTTCGAACGGTTAAAAACAGCGAAATTTCGAATTTTTTTGAGTGGTAACGTGCGTAGAGATTTCGGCTAACGCATCATATCAATCTAACGTTCACACTCACGGAAATGGGAATCCGTTTTTTCATTACCACCAGCTTGGTACAGCGCTCACAAGAGCAGCTTTTATGGTCAATTCGACCCTGATTTCTCAATTCTTGAATCAAGGGTAATAGCTGGTAGCGACACATTGCATCACACAGGACCCTTTTCTAAACAATCGGTGACTTATCAAACGTATCCGAACGAGAAAGCCTACGTTATAGTGTACGGTATTTTCATTAGACTTCTGATTCCTAAAAAGAATCCGATTCCTTTATGTTATGCTAGAGAATAAAGTCAATATTATAGCCGCGCATAGAACATGATTGCGGAGTGTGAGATTACACATCTACAAGAAGAGAATATTGAAACAGGACGCGCCGCTGATTCGGGTAAAGCACCTAGCTCGAGTTTTTGAATCGTATGAATGAAGAATTTTGGTTTCTGATGAATGTTTGATTCATTTGGTAGATAGGCGGTAAGAAAAGATTCAAAGAAAAGCAAAAATAGATAGATTGTCTGCGATCGCGCTTCACGACGATTATTTGATCGTAGCACGCTATACATTCATTAAGTTATAGCAAAAAACCAGTTATCAGCGAACCAGCCTCTCGTTTTGAGTAACACATAGGTGGAAAGCTTCACTTCAAAACGCTTGTTATCGGGAGTGCTTTTTCGGAAAACAAGCTGTGCACACTTCGTTTTATTTCCGTAATTGATCCGTCACGCTCTTTTCGATAGGTATGACCGGCATTAGATCGTGAACATCTAAAAAGGTTTATCTATCTGAGTCCATTACCTCAACAATCTAGCCATAGGTCATTTCAAGCTTGAATGTCGTTGTCAGATGCATTCATAACCTGACTTATCATCACTCGCTCATGGTTTTTTTCGAAGAATATTCGCGCCACTGGATTCTACTCCTCAATGGATTATCGGCAACATAATCTGCGATGTGATTTACTTGCTAGATATGTGGTTTCAGTCACGAATGCGTAAGTTCTCGTGATAATCTTAAGCACCTTCTCAACGGTTTTTGTTTATTTTATATTTAATTATTACGTTGCTTAAGGCAAACGTTAGAAAAGAATACAACACACAGTGAGAAAAATGATGAGTCAAGACAATTATGTAGATAAGATTTCAGCGAATCTCAAATAATAGGATCTTCTGTAAACTTAGAAGTTTAGCAGGACATATTCCTTTGTATTCTCAATTTAAATTGCGAGTAGCAATAGCCACTTGCTATCTTTATAATAGTGTCTGAAGAGCACTAAGCACGAGCGATGTCAATATTTGGGTTCAAAAATGGACAGTTAAATATAAGTTAGGTTAATAGTTAATAGTTTACAGTTCAATATTTAATAGATAGTTAAAGGCTCTACGATTAATGACAAGCTGTGGCATGCATATTTTGTCTGGGGCAAGCGATATTAAATTACCGCTAAGAAATTGGATGCTATTGCGAAATAGCCTTGAGCCGGGTTGTCTTTAGCAGAACATCAATTTTTGCCCTTGTGAAAAAGTACAGCGTTGTTAGAATGCCTTGCAATGCTCATGGCTTCTTCTAATATTTCACAGCCTCTAACCTGTAACCCCTACGTCGCACATATTGGCCATTTTCACTCTTGGCTAACGGTCGGCTGGCCCAGCCTAATTGCATGCTAACTACTTTATGGCTTCAAATGCAATACACACTTTTCATTCTCTCAGACATCTTCAATGGCCTGATTCAATCCCAGCCCCAAACTTATTGAGCGTCGCTTTCTGCACAGCCACTATATTCTTATTGCTCATGGAAACGTTTTTGAGAGCCAGATGAGATTTTTTTGGTAATCTATTATATCTCATGCGAGCTAATTCCGGGCAACTATTTCAATGAATACGGGGCATTGAGGTGCAGAATACCAACTACCATACAAATTTAGAATCATGCCGGCCCTTTTTGAGTCAGAGAATGGGAGTAGGTCTCCAGACGTAGAAACGTGAGGTTCCAGGTGCATGACACATGTCCATCTTTTTTTTCCCGAGTACATGCCCGCTCTTAGGATCACTCCCCAGAAAGCTCCCGTAGCTTTCGACAGCGTCCTGATTTTTTCTGCGTTTTTCTGGTTATATCATTAATAAAAACTCTAACCCTGGCCATGATGGCCATAAAAAGACCACGACATGGAGCTAATTGATTTTGATTCCCAGTATACTGACTCATTCACTAATAAAGATATATAATAAAATACGTTTACCATCACTTATTTTTGGCGATGCATCGCAGGTGTGTGGCACGGCTCTCACCTCCCTGGTGATTAGTAGACATAGAAGAATTGATGACTATATTTGAGAAATCACGGGAGCGAAGCCGTTCATCACTGAAACTGTAATACTAAGAGAGCGCACGCCATTACGCAACTTATTTGAAGTAACTAATTAGATTTTGACGTGCAACATTGAACTTCAGAATTTCACTAAAGGGGGGATACCAATGCGAAGGAGCGACGTTATTGTTAACGTTTCACGTGCCATGTACAACTTATTACAGTTCAGCTGATGAAGGGCGCTTAACATTATTATTTGTATGACTGACTACAGTGAAATTTATTAGCATAAGAAGCAGCGAATCATGAAACCTCGCTACGTCTTTTTTTAGATTTCTACGAACATTGTTTGTTACAAGTGGTCAGATTCATCAACAAACAAAAGGGAGGCTACTTTCGTCAAGGTCGAAAAGTACATATTCGAGAAATGCTAACACTTTTCAGATTTTATTTTTTACCGTTTTTTCAGCGAAATTCCCAATAGATATCCTTTCAATCCTTCCACCGAACCTTCTCACAACTTAGTCTTCTTCAAATACGACCTAAAGTGTTCCGGTTGATGATTTTAATAGAGGAATACGAAAAGGGAGCGTTGGATCTTCTTCACGCCAAAATTGTTACATTATATGCTGCTTAAAAGAAGAAGAGTAGGCTTTGAATCCCGGCTTTAGTAGCTCAACCGTTCTGACTATAGAAAATCTGCACCTATCAGAAATAATGGCAGTAACCAAATTCCTGAAATTGATAAGGCACAAACCGACCTTTACAAACATATGAGAGCAAGACATTTTGATGGCGGACAATTTGAAACAGAAATGCGATATCATTGAATACCCTCCTGTACATCAATGACTTAGATTCAAGCGAAGCAAGCGGTTTTTGTAATCGGGTAAAGCTTGTGGATAGGCAGGATTTGCATAACATCGATACATCAAAATTCTAGTAAAAGTCTGTTGAACCTTTTCAATTTTAGCTTGAAGTTTCTTAATGTGAGGGCTCCATATCTGCGAACCATATTCAAGTATGGGAACAACATATGCTTTGTAGAGTTTCAAAAAGATTGAAACATCATTGTGCCGAATATTTCTAAAGATTGCAAATAAGGTCATGTATGCTTTACGAACAATAACATCAATGTGATGCGAAAAATTTAAATCAGAATTTATGAGGAACCCTAGGTCACGAACTTCATAGGAACTAGCGAGTGTAATATCGTCAATTGTATATGGTGTGATTCTGGCTCTTCCTAGGTGAAGGACCGACGTTTTCGCAAAATTTATAGGTATTCCCCAATCCATAGCCCACTTCATCATGTTGCGAATGGAGTGAGTTGGTATACACAGTCATAATTTTGCTCATTGTAACTTCCGTAACTAAGATTTTAACCTTCTACTTCGATTTCAAACTAACTTTCCTTGTAGTGATGTCTTCTAAAATATCCGCTAGCTCCAGATGGATTGTACAGATTTTCGAATAGTTTCAAAGCCCGGAAAAATCGGTCGTCCCTTCAAAATATTGGGGAAGTAGAAGCGAGGGTGGCTTTCCTGCACTCGAAGATGAGCGCCTTCTTCCGTGGAACTGTTATCACAAACTATACGCACATACCTATTACAAGCTAGTACATATCTATTACATAACATAACACTAGGAGTCCTTAGCAGCTGGTTTTCATCAAAATTTTATTGGAAGCAAAGTGCTAAACGTTTGACGTGCCGTTTTAGGGACAAACATACCTTCGTACAGAATTTTTGATGTTTGCTATCGATTTTGTACGGTGCTTGAAAAATTTGAAGGAATGCCGATTTCTAGCCCGCATTCAGACACAATATGCAAAAATGTTTCCGAGCTCCTGCAAGGTACCGTATTCACCTACTGTACAAGCAACCATAATCTTGCCAAATCTTGCTCAATGATGCAAAAAGTAACCACGTGACAAGAGCTACCCCTGTTCGAGCTCTAGCTTCTGTAGAGTTGTAGGAAGGGTCAACCATAGCGCTGTGAGGAATTTGATGACAAGTATGAATTCCTTTCAAAGAGCTATTTGTGCGACTCCTTTCTTTCACAAGTGGTTCTCTACTTGTGCCTCCCCCTTATGTCTGACCTTCCTACCTGTGCTGCCACCTACACTTGCGGGTCATTTCCAAAAACCGCCCTACTCATGTGATCACGGAATCTTCATGAAGCCTCTGAGACCGCGTGCTGCGCCAGGTGCAGCACGCCACCATACGAAAGAGGGACCTTATCTTCTTACCATTTCCTAGGGGAAAATTCATCAATAGGCTCTTCCGAAAACAGAAATTATCATTTAAATGGATTGTGATAGAGTTACTGCTAGATACTGATAAAGGACGACAATATCCTCCGGGGAACATATGTAACAGCTGTTCTCAATGGGTTAAAACGGCTTATGATGAAAAATATTTTCAAGAAAATTCCAAACAAATTGCACTGCTCCACTGATGGTTTTGATATTCCAGATTGAACCGATTACTGAAATGTTATCGTTTATTTGAGTTGTTCGATTTGGCTCAAGGACGCGTCCGGCAGGTAAGATTCTTGAGGATCATCAGCAATTTTTTTTTTTCAGTACAGGAATGGGGATGAGCGTGGAGGACCTTCACTTTAGTAGTGTACATATGATTAATCTGATTTTTTGTCAGGTCACCGTTTCCTTACTGAAAGTTGTGATTACCTGCGCATTAATCTTCCATTGGAACGCCTGTGCATTTTACACTATTAGCAAGTTCAGTGACACAGCATCATGGGACGGTGAGTCAATTTCCAATACTTTTTAAATTATTCAACCGAGTGAACTTTGTTTTTGGAGTTTTTTTTTCCAGTGGTTCGCCATTTCTCAAAATTTTTCTGCTCTACTTACCTGTTTTTTTGAGAACAGTGCACTTGTTCCCACATAGTGTATAGCAAAAGTATATGTCCCATTTGTCACAATAGCTCCGGTATTAATGAGCCGTTTCTTTTCAAAATGACTTGCAGGGGCCAGCCGATGTTCAGGTCAGTGTTTTTTTATCCTCCCAGAGTCAGTAACAACAATAACAGTTGGTACCTTACGACATTAACTTTACTTTCCATGATTCCAATCATCCGATTTCGCGTGCTTAGGACTAGTCAAGCAACGAGCAGGGAAGGGGTCCCATTTCTCGGGTTTTGAGCCGTTTCTTACGATTTTCCCTCTTTCGTGTACCACTCACTATTTCTGAGTTAATTTGAGAGTGGTTGCTTTTTCATCATGGTTCTGCTTTCTTTCGTGTACCACTCACCATCCCTGAGTTAATTTGAGAGTGGTTGCTTTTCCATCGTGGATTCTGCCTTTCAAGCATTTCATTGATGTATTTAATTTGATATGTTCTTGAGTATTTCGTGCATGGGATTTTGTGCATTTGCTCGGTTTTGCACACAATTGCGACCTGGAATGGAAGGAAGAAGGTTGAGCTGAATAGAGATAGGGTTTCATATCATTTCCATGAAAAACGATTTGAAACCCTATCTCTATGCAGGGATAGGACGGGGTTCCATATCGATTCTTCGAAACGGCAAAAAATTTGATAAAAGTGTTTTGTGCCTTTCACGCAATTCTCTTGCAGGTAAGGGCGTGCACCCTGTAATAAAGAGTATACAGTGCGTTTCATAACTATAAGGTCACCCTAAAATTTTGTATTTCCGGAACAAGCAGACGACTGGGAATTTTTCTAATATCACCAACTGATTCCCCATCATGAATAACCCTTGCCCCGTTTCATAATTTTAAGGTCACCCTGAGAAAAAGAACAATCAGATAAGATTAATGGCAGACATTAAAGAGTTAATAATCTATGGTTCCTCCTTTATCAAGTGGCAACATCAAATAGCCTCCGTGGCCTACTGGAATTGAGATTCCAAGGCAGCTGACCATCGATTCACTTGCGTGCTTCAAGGGTGCTTGTTTCAGCTCTTTTGTAGTTCCTAACTGGTGTTTATCCGCACGATACTCCGTGACGAAGATCTCTCTGAGAATTCTATCGAAATGTGACTAGAACTACAGATTAACCTTGTGTAGGTACAGCCAGCACAACTGTATGGTTTGAGAGAGTTTCCGTCAAATAAACTCCAGCTTACAGTGTAGCTGAGGACCATTTCGTCTCTCAGAGGGCCACACTTCATTCAGAAAAAGGATAGAAATCCACAAATATGAGGGGGAGCCTACATATTGCACGAATTATAGGCGTGAATGTGACATTTGACGATGACGAAGGCTGGCCGTGGCCATATATGCCAGACAAAATCACTGATGCCATCTTCGCCGACTGCTCGCACTTCAAGGTGAGCCTTTTCACATTTCACCAATGGAGTTCTTGCAACTTGCTACTTACATATCATTCAGCAAACTTGCAATTATCGTCAAATTTTCGTGGATGAAGAGAGAGGAAGCTCACCTTGTTGACTTATGGCGATATTGGGAGAACAGGTGAGTACCACTTTAGATATACTTGTCAAAGGGAAGCACGGAGGGTTATCGAACGTGAGCAGTCGGCTCTATTGCTGAGTAGATCCTAATGTCTCTAGAAAGATTGAGAAGTGAAAACTACCGTATCGAACGCTTTCTTCGCTTTCCAGTCATCCAACAACCAGTTAGAAATGCGCGAAAAATGTTCACAGTACAAAAGATAAACTCGTGCAGTTCTATCGCGAAGTACTGTTAAGTGTAGCGCTCCGCTAGAGGGATGGAGGCGATTGATAAGGTGGCGTGCATTTCTCGAGATTGAAATATCACCAGACCCTTGAGAACGAAGGAAAGGTCGAATCGTTGGTCAGACTAAGTTCTTTGCTAGACACCTTTGTGGCGGGAGTAGAATGGCAATAAAGTGAGAGTATCACCATGCAGGGCGGAAGTGGTGTAGTGGCAAGTGGCACGCTTACCACGCGAGCGGTCCGGGGATCAAATCCTGGGTCGTGGCCAACCAAGCCTTCCATCCCTCCGGGGTCGGTTAATTGGTACCAGACTTGTCTGGGAGGATAAAAACACTGACTTGTACATCGGCTGGCCCCGCAAGTCATTGTATAGGCCACATCGCATTCAAACGCCACTACGAATGTACAAATGGAAGTAGAATGCGTGCCGCATCCCAAAAAGGGATTGATCAACGGCAAATGCTTTATCTTTATCTTTATTGCCATGCAGATTATTAACGTTTGAAGGTTTTCCATTAATAATCCTTAGATCACATTAGGTTAAACCTTTTGTAAATAAACCAACATCTCATGACAGCTTCACATTTGTTTTCTTTCTGATGGGTTATTCTTTTGTTTTGCAATTTTTCAAACGAGAACATTCAGAACCGTCAAATTTGGCTTCTCAACCTTCACGAAGGCATACGTGCTCTCAATGTACTGGTCAGCATTAACGATGACAACATTGGGAGAACAGGTGGCAAACTAGAAAATTTGAACTGCATGAAGCAAGATGAATATGCTCATCTCTTTTAGCCATCTCCAAATGAAACGCTGCAGTCGGTGTTCGAAATTCTGGACACGATCATTGGAATGGTTCTCTTCGCCGGGATCATGGGAAGTGTTGGTGACTTGGTGGCGAAAGCAAATAAGGTGAAAGCGGACTGGCAGCAGAGAATGGACGGACTCAAGCAGTTCATGACATACAGGTTAGTAGTGAATAAGAATTTGAGCATAATA
>MU894863.1:0-14172 GCA_036418205.1 Ostertagia ostertagi
ATACAGACAACAGCCTGATAAGAGAAGAAAAAAGTCTGCAGCTTGGCAGCAGCTTACTTTGCAAGGCCCAAGCGCTCTTGTCGGTCGGTTTCCGTGCACGGAACGCCACATTTGTGATTGTCCTCTAGGGGTCTATACTACAGACCGAAGGGAAGCGTTCACACGACCTCTGCCTGGGTTGTGCCTTTGAGGTTTTTCATCCGGCTCATTCGAGAATCCTAATATGGAATCCACTTGGTTTGAACAGAAAAATCCACTCAAATTTTCGCCCTCTTGACGACGGTGTGAAGTGAGTCATACGGTGTGTCGAGTTTGAAGTCGGTTGATGAGCACCGAGTGACATTTGATTTGCAGAGGTGTGAGAGCCGTTCTGACCATTGCAGAGGGGTCTGCCATTTGGGCTCGCTACATAAGCAGGATCATGTGTAATTGCCTTTCAAGAATTTTACCACTTTTGCGGTTTAAAGGTTTTTTAGACTTAGACTTGATCAGTAGACAACCAATCGATCATGCTAAACAATTGTTCTGAAACAACTTTTGCCATTAGGCACAGTCTTCGATCGACTAGAAAAGCCAAATGATGATAATTCAAGCAATGTTAGGACTCGGCTAACTTCGTCATTTCGGAAAAAAAAACTTATTGGGACCCCAAAGTAGTTGGATAGAGCCACTTGCTGATACTCTTGCCTAGCCTTAAGCTCAACTTTGAGTTTTTTTTTACAAAAACTTGAACTTTTCCAAAGAAAATATCTCTAGAGGCTTGAGGAATGGCTGAAAGCAAGAAAAGCACTCAGAAATCAAGGGTTAAACCCACGAACTAGTGATCAACAAAATAAATGAAATTAAAGAAAGAGTCGAAATGCTTGGGGGAATAATTCACTGTTCTGGGATGCGCCATGCACTTTGCTCAGAAAAGAGTCACAGAGAGACTCCAGTGCTTTTATAGTAGGCCTTTCTAATAGTCCGAGGAGGGTAGTCTATGTCCAAGACGACCTAAAACCAATCAAGGTCGTCAGGAACAAGCGGCGACAAACAAAGGATTCTTCAGTTAGCCTGGGCATACATTCTAAGATCCAAGTTTTAACAGTTACAGTAGCTCGTCCGGGTGGACTTCGAGCATTGGGACCACGCTACTGGGTTGGTGGGACTCAGCCGCTGCACCATCTCCGTTCAATAAGAAGTGAAGTTCGCTCTGGTACCTTACAGCTATAAATATTTGGTACCGGATTCAACCAATAGCACCATATCGATGGGAAGGTATTTTTCTCTACGATTCGGAGAGGAAGCCGAGTTTGTGGCGCATACCAAATCGACTGAAGAGGGCCAGTCTTCCTATTCATTGACGATGCGGTATGGTCAGAGAAAACTAACACATTTATTTATTTATTTAGTTATCTATTTATTTCCTTATTTGTTTTCTGAGGTTACAAGATCAACATGATGCTTCGTGACAACACAATCCCAGCATATTTTTTTTCTATTTAGCTAACCTCTGTTTACTTCTTGCAAATGTTCCCAGGCCAATTCTCGGCGCTAAAATATGTTTATTTTTATTTTTTGACTTGTTTTTATTAGATAACTGCTGTTTTACGCCGCAGTTCGGCGTTGCGAAAGTTATCACAAGAATGCTGAGTTGTGGGCAAAACTTTCGCTTCCAGCCGGGATTCGTACCCGGACCTCTTGCTTTCCGGGCAATTGCGCTACCATCACCACCACCATTTCAAAGTCAATTTCAATTGAGCATTCTTATTTTTTTATCTTCATTTCTCTGATTGCCCATTTTCCTGCACATAAAACTCTCCAGCTATCACCCTTCCTTTGTTGATCGTCGTTTTCGAGGTGATGCTATTACAGGTTCGGTGTATGTTTAGTGTAGCAGCTTCGTGCGAACCAGTTCTTCGTTGGTCAAGTAAAGAGTGGGCAATGGCCGGGCGAAAGCCATCCTATCTATCAAATCTTAACAGTTGTTGCATGAAAACATCTCCTTTCCTTTCTCTGCAGCTTTCAGTGATCCTATCCGTTGACGTTTTTAGGGGCGCGTTCTCGTTTTCCTTCGCATCTGGTGTCGAGACAATTCGTAAGAGCTCCCATTCAAAAAAAGCTTTCTCAGGACCGAGACATAGTCCTCGTCAGTTTAAAGAGACATCCATTGAGCGCTCGTGGTGTGATTCAGTGAGGAATATACGTGCAGGCCAGGCCGTACGGTACCGGTCTGTTCCATCTTTTTGACCTTTGTCACAGTGGCGGCGCGAAAACATACGATTTGGATAGCCCAGATCCGGCGACAGCCGCTGAGAGCTTTTTCTCAAATACACTGGCCTTCTTCCGAAACACATCATGGGTGGGCCGTATTGCGCTCTGCCCACAATTATATAGAGGGCACCATTCTACCCTTTCAGTCATTTAATGCTTGCAAATGGCCGTTTTGTGTGCTTTTTCTGGTCCTCGGTTGTAGGGCTGTACCACTGAGATTTTTTTAGACAAGCTGTCCCTTCATGGCTATATACGTGTTCGGTAACCCTTTAGGTTAACCTTACGTCTGTGAACAGAACCAGTCAGGAATTCGCGCACGGCTTGCTATTCAAAACCAACACCGTGACAACAGGAGGGGAAGTTTAAGCAAAGAAAATCCGATACCTCCCCTGGGTTGGGTGATACGGCCGAAAATTCGTCTCTGAAGAGTAGCAGGGCAATTTGCTCCTTCTTTTCAATGAATATTCTTAGGGTTTAATTTTTGGTTATGGCTTTATTTATCTGTTTATTTGTTCATTTATTCATTTACTTATTTAGTTGTTTACAGATCAATCATAACAGTAAAAAATCATAGCTAAATGGATACAGGATGGCACTAGATTGATTGACTAAGAATTGAATTAAGAGTAAGAGGGTCAACGACTGATCACTGAAAAAGGGTTGAATTACCTTTTTGCTCTTTTCTTCCTGCTTTGGAGCAAAATTGATGGAAACCGGTAAGCTCCACCTTACCACGCACATTATCCTGCAAGTGTGGTTTTTATATGGAGCTGAGGCTACTAAGAGATATTATTATCATAGGATCAATAATTGGCAGTATCAATATTGTTATTTATTGATATAGTATTACTATTATTTAGTACTATTATTACAGCCAAGTATTATTATATATTATCAGTCTAGACACTTGGCGAAACGTTGATGCTGTGCTGGCTTGGTTTCCACACATTAGCTGCAAAACCCCAATTATATACTAACTATTATTATTGTTATTATTATTATTATTATTTATTATTATTATTATTATTATTATTATTATTATTATTATTATTATTATTATTATTATTATTATTATTATTATTATTATTATTATTATTATTATTATTATTATTATTATTATTATTATTATTATTATTATTATTATTATTATTATTATTATATTATTATTATTATTATATTATTATTATTATTATTATTATTATTATTATTATTATTATTATTATTATTATTATTATTATATTATTATTATTATTATTATTATTATTATATTATTATTATTATTATTATTATTATATTATTATAACGCACATAACGAACACAATATAACAGGGTGGGCAAAAATTACGGTAACAAGTGCGCAGCCCACAACAGTTTTTACCCTCATCGCTACGAGTTTTCACTGTAAGTGTTTTGTGATTATATGGTTACCTGAAAGCTTCCTCTTCAATTCTGCCCTATAGGCTGGGTTAATTTTAAAATGGCCAGGGCTTCAGCTCATTGTGAAACGATCATCTGTTTTCACCGCCAAGGTGTTCGATTGTGTGACATAGCAAAGCGGCTTGGTGTCTCCAGGAAGCTCGTATCGACCACCATTGCAAGGTTCAAGGAGTTGGGAACCACTACCGATCGACTTGGACGCGGAAGGAAAAGTACTGTTATTACCAAGGATAACATTGCTAAGGTACGCTGGAAGTTGCGCTGGAACTCGGCGCATTTCATTCGCCGTTTGTCTCAGAAATAGGTATCAAGCGTGGCTCTTTGCGAAGCACAGTCAACAAACATCTCAAAATGAAGGCCTACAAACGTAGGAAGGTTCATTTTCTGACCAGCGCAGCCAAGCTGAAAAGGACGGAGCGGTGCAAGAGATTGATGCCTCGATTCTGCAATGGTCATCATACGACGATTCATTTCACGGACGAAAAAGTTTTGGAAGTATGGATTACCCGGTATGGAGCATGCTGGAGATCAAGGCTTGCTCCTCACACCATCGAAATGTCGACGAGCTAAAGGAGTCACTTCAAAAAGCCTTTGATAGCCTCGACGCAGACTATCTACGCAACGCGGTCGATGCCTTCCCAAGAAGACTTCGCTCCTGCATTGACGCAGAGGGCGGCCATTTTGAAGAGTGAAGCGGTTTTCACTTTGTAATCTTTCCATGAATAAATATGTGTTGTCCATTTGTGCCGTTGAAGCTTCATTGGTTTTCTATGACCGAATTATCTTGTTACCGTAATTTTTGCCCACCTGGTAATATGACCGCAGGTAATTCTGTTAATGGCCATGTATCAGAGGAAAATAAAAGGAGTTTTCCACTAACAAGACAATCTGTGGCGACGGTAGCGGGCAAGTCCCACAAGGGCGAGAATAGGCCACTAAGAATAACACGAATGCAACCTTATGTTTGGAGTAAAAGTAAATATTTATCAAATAAACAATAACTAAAGTAGCTTACTGAAGCCTAAATTCACAATAAATTAGTTCAATCACGATGCAAATGCCGTTCGTACCTGTCGCCAAAATTTTCCAACCCAGCCCCCTGGGGGTCATCGATGCGACCCCCCTCCCCATCAGCAACATCAGTATTGGAGGCTCCCCCAATACGGTACTCCTTCTCCCACCCTGATCACCTAACTCACCAACATTACTGTTTCTACTTTCATGAAACTTTCGCTGAATTCATCGAAAAACCCATCAATTACAACCCCTTTTTACGGCCCCCTTCCCACTTTTCTTAGAGGTGGTCAACCTCGGTCACTCGACAATGCGACCCCCCGGTTATGCATAACGTTCAGAATATGCAACGATGGTTGGCCTGCTGCGTGACTACGGGTCCCGTGTTTACAAATTTGCAGATAGTCGTTGTCCTTATGGTCGAAAGTGATTAACAGCCGAGTATGAACACTCCTTGATTACGCTTGCGATTCGTGAAGGTCAATCCCCATGGTGTTCGGAATTTGTTATCTTAGGAACGTGTAGTTCCTTGGAACTATGCAACGGAGTACGTAGTCTCCAACCTGCCTTTTCTTGTACCTCGGCATTTGCTCCTATTTGTGCTCGTTTTCTGCTGCTCGAGGTTGAATGGGTGAAAAATTAATTAATTAAATAATAAATAAACAATAAATAATACAAGGAATGTTCCACCTATCCTCGAAAAGCAAGACAAATATGGAACGAGTACTTTTCTGGAAGCTATGAATTTTTCGTCACGAAGTCCCAAATTCTTTTTGCCGTTCCGACGGTAGTAAATTTCTTCCACTCGACGCGTGCATTTGGAGTTGCCGGCCGAGTTTCGAAATGTGCCAAGGTGAATAAGGCGGGGAAGGAAGCGGAGGGAGAGGTCGTGTTGCAAATTGGAGGACCACTAAATGCTCAAGAAGGGGATCGTGAATTTCAAAAATCTTTCCTATTTTAAGGCTGGTCCTGTGCGGTGATCGCATCTTGGGTTGTCTAGAAGATTATGAATACAGTACCGTCGGCAAAGGAATCATCGCAGATGTCTTTTGTCATATCTCATGTCAAACCTGACACTTTCGGCTTATTTTTGACAATATTTTTTATGCTATATCGATTTCCATGTAAGGCACAATACGCGCGAGATCAATTTTAGCCATCTGAGATGGTTTTTTCGAGGAACTCTACAAAAGTAGTAAATTTTTGTGGGCTCTTTTGAGCGTGCATTTTTTGTTTCCCACTTATTCTTTGTTGGCATGACACACGGCGCTTCCTTAATGGTTGCATCAAGCACATTAATATTCCTGATAACAACCTGATGTGATTGGGGTATTTTGATGCAATTTTCCTTGAAACGCCGAGGAACGCTAACAATCCGGTAATCCATTAGCGTTACTGACGTATAATCCCTCTTTTCCGAAGGGGGACGCGCTGAAGAGGGAAAATCGTCGTGAGCGAAAAAGCTATGAAACAATCTAACCAGAAACTGCCCATTAGGAGTATTGGGATCTATGGTATCGAAAAAAAAGAAAAAAGAAAAAAAATAGAAAATATGCATTTGGACATTCACAGTGTCACTTGAACTGAAACAAACGAATGTAGATAATAAAAACACAATAACAAGTAATAATAAATAATAGTGAACAATAACAAACAATAAACATAATAATCGGTAGCAAATAATAATGTAGTAACAACAAAGTTGTATAATGGATAAATAGATAAAAATAAAGTTCTCCTCGCTGGTGATTTATTCATAACCTCCCTTCATGCCTCCCAACTTCTCTTTGACTCCATTCAAGCCCAGCGCTATTCCACATTCTCCATCCCCTCGAATTGATCGACCAGGGTCGTTCGCAACATTTTTAAGGACAAAAATTAGGAGAAACCCATTCAACTATTGGCCTTCTTTCCACCAATTCTGCAATGTCACTGATTAGACTAACCATGGTTGCTCTCTTTGCAATGCGCCACAGGTTCACTTAAAGGCAGCGATTACGATAAAGTGGGAGCGCATCGGGGAAGCATATGCACCACACGAATCAGTTACTTGGCTGCCAGGGAAGCGAGGTGTAGCGCTTTCACGACGAAGGTGCGCTGGTTGCTGAGCAGGACTTCGAAAGCACTCCGCCCCCAAAAGCGATCCGCCCACTAGTTTAGTTGGTGATTTGGACGAGCTGCGTTGCCAGCAGCGCACAAATGAGCATGGTGCGACAAAACTGCGTTGCGGTGAACTCGTTCATACGTCCGCTTTCAGCTCTTACCTGTTCATGAGTGATAACTAGCGGCCAAAAAAAAGGGTCCCGTTTCGTGTTTTCTTTACGGATTTCTCCGCTATCTTCGCTACTGTCATACCACTGAGCACTACCAGTCTCCTATAAACCCTTCTCGAATCTATCGTAATCACATGGCTTAATTCAAGCTGGGTGTGGGAGGTCGCATGGCGTTTGCTGAGGAACTGAATTCACAAAATTATCCGAATTTCAACAACTACACATTCCCGAACCAATGAGGAGGCAGCGTTTAAGATCTGCCTCGCCTGTCCCCGAACAAACGTAAGAGCCAAAAGTTTCACGTTTCGTTCTGGCAGTTTTATAGAATACAAGGATTTGATTGTTCCTAGTTCCTCAAAATGTTTACAAGCGGCATATAGCCGTGGTATTATCCGAATGCTCAATTTCCTAGTTCCCTGTATTATAAGTAACGTTTTTGGTTTGTTCCTAGGTGAACACACTTATCTTATACCGTATGTAAAGAAATTGGCTAATTTTACTCTCTATTTTCGGCTGTGTTGTTGCTGCGGCTGTTATTTATTTATTCATTGGTCAATGCACAGAATATATGGTATGGCACAAAAAGTTTTGCAATGACGTTAATTCATTAAACTAATTGGGTTTTCATAGTAGTTAGTCCAAGGTACAGAGATAAAACTTTATAAGATCCGCAAGTAGTAAGTATGTACTTTAAGACAATTGGGAGAAGCAGTGCGTTATACAGCTTTTTTTACTAGTAGGTGTCGCATGAGGCTCAGTGTCAAGTGGACCAAAGAGGCACGAGCGCCTGGAAATCACCGAACTGCGAGGCGGCAGCACCACGGGGGCGGGTGCTGCGTGTGGGCACTCTTGATCTATTAGGTTGTTCGGAAAGTAATGCGGGTTTCGAGATGCCATGCATTCATGAAATATTTTTATACTGATATTTCATTCGAGACCTGAAGCCCTATATATCATTGGCAAGACTATTGTATCTTCTTTCCTTCAGTGTGTTTCGAATATTGGTTTGCTATTTATATTATGTATTTTGCTATTTGTTTTTTTTTTATTGATTTGGACAATATAAGGTGGTCATGAGGATTGCGATTTTGGCAAGGTTTTGTCTGTTCTGTTGTTGACTGAAGACTTTCTGAGGTAGTCTTTCGTTAGATCTCAGTCAGAGATAACATTGAAGTGGATTTGGGGCTCAAGGAAGCACTAATAAAAGCACAGCACAACATCGGCTCCAATATTTTGGTCTCAATGAATTCCATCGTGAAGGTGAGGGGAGTCATGAGCATGATTCCGCTGTTAACGACGGCCTTCTAAAGGTTTCCCGTAGAAGATGGTTCGGACCAACTGCACTATAGTTAGCAGTAGGACTGGGAGTAAGTATATTGAAAAGATTGTGTCTCATGAAGATAATTGGGGAGGTGAAAAAGCTGAACAGATGGCTACCGCATTGGCTACCCGATGCAGCAGCAAAACCGTATTCCTAAAGGTGTCGTTTCCACCCATTTTACGTAACGAAAACCACGAATATTAGGAAAGCATTGCAATCTAAAATGGAAAATGGACTGTTCACGAATATAGCAAGCCATCCCTTCACAAGCTGGACCGCGATGAATCTTCAAAAAGTTATCTAAAGCCGAAATTGTAGTAGGTCAATGTTGAGCTGAACATTCGGCGGTCTCCCACGGGGCTGATGCACCACACCTCTTGGGAACCAGGTGAATTTGACACAACACCAATGTCTCTCCAGCATACCGATGAGATGCTCTAGAAACACCAACTTCGTCAACCGAGAGAAATGAAAAACCCTCCTTCATGGTGGCGCTCAGCCACATGTCCCATAAACGACCTCGCAAAGATTGGACAAACTGGCATACGAAGCTTTGCTCAACACGTCGTACTCATTGGACCTCTCGCTCACCAACAGCACTTTTTCCAACCATCCCGACAGCTTCTTGAGCAAGAAATACTTCAGTGTTCAAAGTGATCTGGAAACGACGTTCGATGATTTCATCGCCTACAGAAGCGCTCATTGTCACATGAGCGGGACACTTGAGTGTGCATCTTGCTAAGAAAAATATGTAGTTTTGAATAGTTTTTGTTGCGATCGAAAATGTTGAATTTGAGTGGAGATATGCTTCTCGAAAGGTAGAGGTTGAAAACCCGCATTACTTTCCGAACAACCTAATAAGATGCGAAGGCCTCACCGAGGTGATCCGGTGGTGGACTGGACGAAGGCTCCTACAGATGCGCTATGTTAGGCGTGTTTAAACTTTAGTAGTACTAGTGGCTGTGTGGCCGAACGGTATTCGAAGAGGTAAAACCGTATGAGATATCCACTGATTTATTGCACATGACTGTGGCTGAGGGTTGCGCCAGGGTTTGGTGTTCATTTTTTTGTTGCCCTTTCTTTTCTTGCGTTTGCCTTAGCAACTTAACAGCATAGCCATAAATCGATATCAGGTTTATGTATACACTGATTATTTGAGACTATCTATTCAGTAACAATAAGTTTCGAGGCTATCTAATAAGTATTGAAAGGGTTACTGGGTTTCGTCGGCGCGGACTAGCGTCCATCTCGGAAGACATGGCCAATTGTAACCTTTCGTCATAGCACACCCTTCCCCGCTGCGAATTTATTTTCAAGTTATTATTATCTTTATCGCAATCGTATAAGTTTTCTTTGTGTTAATTTTTTACAGTAATAGACAGATCGGTCTTTGCGGCATTGTGCTGGTAATAAGCATAACCTGTTGATCCTGTTTGGAGAAGTAAACAATTTGAGCAAGACAAGCGCTGATTGTCCTCGCTTGCCCATTGTTCTTTCGTGAAGTGCGGTGCCGCCTCTCGCGTTACTTTGTGACCGTGCATGGGAAGCTCCCTACCATAAAGTGTTTGTATAGCCGTCAGAAAGGAACACATGGTTTTAACATTGCTGTAGGAGAAACAATTAAAGTTAAGGCTCGCGGGTTTTGAGGTTCCAACACTTGGGCACTCCCATTCAGACTCAACGCAGGCCAAAAAAAAAAATAAAATGAATTATAAGATAGACAAAGAAGTTGATGCGGGGAAGACAGAAGGGCACTTGCAGGCTAGGCCACCCGCGCCTATGTAGCCGAGCCGCTTTAGACGGTCGTAGTTTGCAATTCAGGTAACCTAGGTTGGGCTAGGGCTGTCAGAGAGGGGTTATATTTCTGGATAACACGAAAAGTAGACTCGTCTGCAGGTGTACTTTTGAAACTTGTAAGTGTGTCAGCTGAATAAGTTATCGAGGCTGCTTTCACGACCAACAATCGCAATTTCGGGGGGGGGATACTATACCTGAATCGGCCATAGGCAACGATTGCCCCTCTTTCCGGAGCCCTTTCTTCAAGTTTGTGGACGTTCTTTGGCTTTTTCAATCTAGAGGAAGCTCGAACGAGTCCAAGCCGGACTTCATCCCAGTCAAACATCAGGAAAGAGCTGCCGGATGATGATGTGTGGATGTGATCCGGTTCAATTGGATGGTTCATGGTGACTTTTCTCGCCCGTCGATCGGCCATCACTTGAATCGCAAACAAATGGAGGAAGGATGACAGCGCTAGCGCTGTGCTGCGAGCCACTACTACTGCTGCTGGAGCCGACGGACACCATGACAAAGCCTCTTCAAAGCGATCGCTAACATTTCTCACACTTTTTTCTCGCCTCGACGATCCACCAACAATTCCAAGCCAGCCCAGCCGGAATCGAGAGGAGCAGTGGCTGGCGTTCTTCTTGTCTAATAAGATTCCAGCCGCCTGGGAACTCTTCAGACCACTTCTTCTGTCGTCTTCTGTATGAGAACCATCGATGACTCAAAACTTCCAATCTCTTGTTTCCATTTATTAGAAGAAAATTCACAAGGATCTGATCGCTTTTTCCTCCTTTCGCATAGCCTCTACGTTTTCTTACTACGCTTGTAAGAACCGCAAACTTGTTTCCTTTGTTCTGAACCTCTTCCGCTCGAAAACGAAGCCCCATTCGCAACGCTCTAGTTCCACCAAATTGGATCCGCCTGCTGGTTTCAAAAATATGAGATTTTTCGAAAGAAATTCTCATATATTACCCGGGAAGTATTTTCGACTCTTTTCTCCGGGAAGGTCTTCATTTGTACCAGGAAGATCGAGCTCCTTTTTCTGCCGCAGACTCGATCCTCACTGTCTTACCCGGAAGTAGTGTTACCCACTGGCTCGAGATAGGAGTAAGAGTTGTTCGAGTATACCCTAGGTGGCATCCCTTGTATCGAAATTGCAGCAAATTATTGAATTAGCCGTACCTATGACAATGAAGACAATGGCACTAAGCGACTCGAGTGTCTTAAATCTTCCCGATCCTGGATATGGCGCCGGTACGGACGGCAGATCCTGCGTTGAATGGCCTGAGAGTCTATTTCGAGAACATGCCACCTCCAGCAGAGTGCTTCTCAAGTGGCCTTCTCTCCATTTCACCCAATCAGCTTTCGTAGAAATTAGAAATACTGTCGTTTGCTGTTCCGGAACTTTCAGTATACTCGTTGACACTGTGGTTGGATGGGCGGTACTGGGATGCCTGTACGGCCATGGGTTACCATGGACTGGTACAGGAACAGACACATATGGACTTACAGGAAAGAAACTGGTGTCCAAGTTGACGACCGGTAAGCGCGCTTTCGCCAGTCTAGAGGCACTCAATAGGGCGGCCTCGACAGGCTATAGCTTGTACGCGCATCTACCACGCTCTTTGGCGATGTTCGGCTGCAGCTGATGGCTCCATCCCTGGCCTTATTTAACGTCGATGCGCTCTCGAGCGGTACACAGTTAGAACATCGGTGTTCACCCTATGATGTCACCAACTATGAATTCCATGTAGGTCCCCTTGCAGCGATCAAGGTCACCATTCTGTGAATATCTCTAGGCCTTCTGGTGTCCTCCCCCCCAATGCCGCATCACTTTGCAACAAATTTTTGAACGACAATCAATTACCGCATCCATTCTTGGATCATTTTCGTGCTACCGCTCAAGTGCTGCTCTTTGTTCTACACTCACTATTTTCTGCACTCTCGCGTTTTCCCTCTCTTCGCATCGCTGTGTCTCCTTCATATCACCACACTCTCTCACACCACATTTTCACTGATTTCATTGTGCTTTTCCGCGTTTTCCTCCCAAACACGTGCCTCATCCGACTTTTTGGTCTTGTGTTGGAACTAACAAACACACCATTCGTGTGCGGGACCGTGTCTCTTAACCAACTCAAGGATTCTTTTCTAAGAATAAATACTCCACGTCTTTACCAACACATGAAGCACAAAGGCTTTCCGGCTCTTCCAGATTTAAACTGTATGCTTAGGAGTTCTTCTTTGATTGCGGCTAGTCTGGAACCTCGGCATTGCCCATTTCGCTAACCTAAAAGACAATTCGCATCCAATCAGCTCGAGATGAGCCATGCACCTGACTTATATCCTACACTGCCAAATATTCACCGTTTTAAAGCAGCACTCGATATCTCCACTCTGCTTTGCAAATGAAACTGGCGTGTAAACTAGCCGGTCCAGGACGAAAAAAGTGTTGACAGCTTGAGCTTGTGCTCAATTCTGTGGCACGGACCAGTGTGACTAGACGCGAGCCACAGAACTCGCGGAACCCTTTTTAGGTAAACTAGTTGACATACAATCCTGGGCCTAGTTGAGTCACTCTACCACCAAAAGCGCTAAAGCAACTCCACTTGTCGCAACACCGTTCTTGTATAGCGTGAAATCTCGGACATGAAATCTGCCTCTTTACTGCAGGCACATCCCGCAGTTTCTTGCACTCTACGCCACATTTTCACCTTTCTCTCATATTGCCCGGTTAGTAATCTGCCGTACACTTGATAATTACTAAAATATATTCTCCTTTCTGACTTCAAAAATATAATTGCGCCAACGTTTGAGAAGGTCTGTAGAAAGCGGTCTCCTAGCGAATGGCGTGATACACATATGCATCACGTGGGACGCTTCAGGATCAACTAATGTCGCGGTAACATCTCCATTTAGAGAACGAATCATGTACATAAGAAATGCTCATGCATTTGCAGCTGCTCAGATTACTAAACTTAAAAGAAATTTGTTCTTCCATCACTTTGGCATGAGTCCTCTGCGACAGACATTCCCGCATTACGACAAATCCCATCTAGCGTATTTTTGTACGTACCGAATTCCTGTTGTGAGGTTGAATTTATTAGGTACCGGATATCTTAGTGTCGTTTTTTCACCACGATTTTCGGACCACCAATATTTTAGTTCAGAATCCGGGGAGTGGAACGGCATATTTGTCGAATGACTCAATAGCAACTTCCCATTTACCAGCATGAGTAGAAACCTCGTACGATCAAAGCTAGGAATTTTTGGAGCCGAAAAAGAGAGGTAGATCGATTTTGACATCATCTGACAAATCATCCCTCTCACTTGCTAAAAAGTTAGGTCCGGACAAATAGAAATATAGTATTAGGTACCGGATATCTTAGTGTCGCTTTTCTGAGTTCAGGAAGTTTTGGGGCCGATTACTATGGAAAATCAATATCTCAGAAAGTCCTTTTTGCTCATTAACTGCGAAATATGTTGCTTATTGTTTTCTATTGTTGGTTCACAATTTAACTTTCCCCCAATTTTTATACTTTTTTTTGAAAATTCCTGGGTCCAGTGTGCAAATTCGCATGTGTGTACCAAATGCTTCAAAATTCTTGCTGAGAGCTACAACTTCCGCCCACCAAACCAACATTGCATTTGTTGGAGGGAATACTACCATTTAAATGCTCATCGGTTTTTCACAGTTTTCTCAAAAGACAGTGAAGTCTTTGAAGTGATGCCCGCAATCGTCGTCAAAAAGGTGGCCCTAGTTAAATCAGTCGAGACGGGGCTGCACCAGTCTTGTGCTGAAATGGTAGGACACCTTAGCAGTGACTGATCGATGATGCACAAACGCTTTAACGAAGTTGATTGCACAAGAAATTCTAATAAATGTGCTCATCTGCTACTCACGTGTGCTCAAAAAGGGTGCGTTTTTGACCCTATGTGGCAAAAAAGACTCCGGGAAAAATTGTCCAGTTGAGCTGGTAAGTTTAACTTTTCCACCATACAGTGCAGACCCTACTCTAACTAACTGTATACTTCTTTTGTCCAGGCCTAACTTTTTAGCAAGTGAGAGGGATGATTTGTCAGATGATGTCAAAG
>MU894864.1:0-12472 GCA_036418205.1 Ostertagia ostertagi
CTTGCCACTGCACAATTTCCGCCCTCTTACTGTCAGTCCCACAAAATACATGGACGTTTATCATGAAAAAGTGTTTCAATAGCCTGTCTAGTGGTAAGCAAAGGCTACCATTTTCCCCTCATAGAAAGCCTATAACTTAGCATCGTTATGACACTTCACTATGACAACGATGTTGAGGGCGAAGAAAAACAAAAAGAACTCGGCCTAGACCGGACTTTTACGCGGACTAGCGTTTTCCAGGCAGGAGTGCTAACCATACACTCGTGATAGCATGTGGATCGCAGACCACGACAAAAGCTGTCGTAGAAAGACACAGCGCTCGATAAAATCAAAGAACAGTTGATCGCCGAAATTTCAAGTATTGAACAAATGCAAATTTCAGGTATTGGGCGTGTTTACAGATTCAGAGAGGATTGGCGCCAACCAAAACAGCCAGATGAAAAACCATGTGCCTGATGGTGATAAGAAGAATTGGAACACTGAAAGAAAAAATAGCGCAGTTGGCCATAATCTACAAACTATGGTGCGCCAGACCCCCGATTCGTGTTGAAAATCGGGCAGGAATTTGAATGCGTATATGGCATAGACATCAGTTCGTGGAACTTGCATATGTATATTAGTGTAAGCGCCTTTTATTCTCTCACAATCAGACAACTGTATCACCAGCTTACTGCCCCCCCCCCGTTACTGCCCAGGTGGAACTCTAAGCGAAAATGGCGTCTGTCCGCTCTCTGCAGAATCTCCGCCAATGTTGCGCACCTAAAAAACCGGTAGGGTCAGTCACAGTGAGAGTTATGGATAAACGAGAACAGAGTAGAACATAGGCCTCATCTCCAGAAAGCAGGGAAAAGTTATTGTTAGAGGAAGGGAAAGAGATGAGAATGATCAGGGAAAAAGATGGATGGAGACGGATGAGGAAATCGAGACCAAGGAAGTTCGAAGAAGGACGTTCAAGACCTTGACAATACAGCGCGTTCTTCCATTTTTGGCCATGCGAAAACCAGAAAAATACTAACAATAAGTAGACTCGCTATGAGCACAGCGCTATCCACTCGTTTTCTGTACTACATCTTACAGACTAATAGACATGAGTCTATAGAAAGTATAAACAGTCTGGAGTCTAGCACGCAGCAGAAAATAGTGAGTAACATGCGTGATCCGATATACGTTGTATTCCGATATAGAACCACGCCGTCCCCGCGCTGAACTGTGATACTCGGAGGTGCCACGCTGCCGTCAACCTGTTTAAGGGTGAGAACCAGACACTGGGAACAGTCGAGATGAGGCAGTGTAGAGGGCCAGAGCGTTACAGATAACGATCAAAAAACAAGGGCTACTAAAAGCATGGTAAAAAAGGAAATGAAAAGTAAAGGTAAAAAAAGAAATCTTGTAAATAGTACAGTAAACAGCAAAAAGAATAGAAAAAATCTCCGTTTCACTAGTTCCATATCACATCGGTGATTGTTGGTTTGCAGCGGTATATCACCGCGTAATCTTACCATGTGGAGAGATACATAGATACGGTATGGCTGAAGATCAAATATTACAAATATTGGCGATGCGCCTGTGTTCCCACAACTTCACAGAGGTAATTGGAAGTACATATCAGATCCGCACAAAAAAATCGAAGTGCCAGCCAATTTCGATTCTTCGAATTTCGAATTTCATCAAGATATGATTTTTCGCCCTTGTTGCAGCAGGGGGGTGGACAGCGAAAGCCGCTGAAGCTCAATACTCACCACTAACTACTAGTAGTTCTTAGATGCGACAAAAAGGAGAAAGAAGTTATAACTGAAATTTTCGTCGTCAAAGACCCCTGGCCCACGCTTCTAATCTAAGACCACTTATTAATGCTAACTGGAGTGAAAAGCTTGTTAGGAGATGAAGGCCAGCGCGAACAATTTAAGATCAGACAAGAAAAAAAAGCAGTCCACAGGATGTGTTTGTCATGAATTGAGGGAGCAGAGACTAATCTTTCTGTGGGATGCGCCAGTCGATCGATTTTCATGGGGAAAAGCCGTTAAATTTTGAATGAGTATTCGCTCTGGGCAAACAACTGTGGCGATTTGCTAGTAAAAAAAAAACAATTTGTTCTGAAGTATTAAATGAACCATCGATACATTGAGATGTCCTTAACAAGCGCGGAAGCCAAGGTCATTATCGACTACCTGCTGACAGGAATTCTTGGCTGGGATACCATCAAATCCCGTACTTTTCACACTCTTTCCATGAGTTTTTGAACCAAAAAGACCTTGACATACTTCTGAAAACAGCAAAAATCCGTACCCTCACTGAACTCGATCCCATGACCTCTTGCTGTGAGTCAGAGTTGAATACTATCACTGTGTTTCCCTGCTTCCTAGTTTCATTCACGAACTCGTTCCACAGATTATGAAAGGAGATTTCACCTCAACGCCTCAGGCGTGCATATAGGTATACATCTCATTTTATGAGGCCGGACTGACCAGCTGACCTTTCATTATTATCTTCACCCCTTCTGTCCAATAATTAAAATATCCGCTATTCAAAACTCTAAGAAATTGCGAGATTGTAATGCCTCACGTGTCAGCACGCAAAAAAACAAGTACATACCATAGTGTGACCTTCTCAGCGCGAATTAAGTTCAATAGGTTCGCATAAAATTCCATCAAAAAAACAAAAACAAATTCCTGGAACAGACTCAGGTGGGCTACTTTATTGTTCGTCCTGCTACCCGTTGCGTCTGATATAAAACGGTCGAACAACGAAAAACAGCCAAGCTAGAACTAGCGTGGTCCGACACGGTCACGGGCCAAGGTTTTAGGTGTCTGCACAGGACCGCACTGCTCCAGTTCTGCAGCAGGCAATGGGTAAAGCCAGAAATTGACTGGACGAAGGAAAAATGAATAGACGTTGGGAAGAGTTATGATCTGCGCAGCCGACGAAGCCGAAGCGTTTCAAAGAAACTCGTGCGTTACTTAGTCGCCACGACAACCCGTTGTGCGCCATCGCGCACATATTTTTTTGATGTTTTGAATATCCATTCCTTTCCGAATAGATCCGTTGGCGACTGTACATGGACAGTTCTGGAACATGAAAAACGCTAAATAAATCAAACAAAACGAGTCTCATCCGTGTGAAAAGTAGAAGCGAGTCTGCACCGTGCTGTGGTCATTATGTTGAAGGGGTTCATTATTCAATGAATAGTGAAACCCTGAATCGAAGAAAGTCGAGAAGTCACTGTGGAGGTTGTCAAACTAGTTTTTGAAAAACAACAGCTGAAACACCGAAAACACTCTGCAGGTGTCTGCGAATTTTCGAGCAAGGTCGGCCGAGTTCATTGGTGGGTTAATTTTCGCCCCTTTCTGAAAAGAGTGGTAAAGGGGTTCAAATCTTGAGCAATATGAGTTTGATGTTCAGACAGGCTACCCTATCACAAAAAATCAGAGCAAAAACGCCCTGTCAGACTTGGTAATCCCGTTGTCGATACCTCTATTATATTTCCCGTTCCCACTAATGATAGCGATTAGATGGTACGACTTCGATCCTCTTGTCTCATTATTGTATAGTATTTATTCAATGTTGATTAAGTGCTGACCTCATCTACCCCGTGTGTAAGAGCGCGTCATTTGGGCGCATAAATAAAATAAATAAATAAATAAATAAATAAATAGCAGGTAAGTGAGCTGAAACGAATAGGTCCGTGTGAGATGAGCCCCAGGCTGGAACCAAGAGACCCTCCATAGGAACGAACGTGAATTGGACGCAGCGTTGACGTTTGAACGAGATGTGGTAAACAAACGCGGACGCAGTCGCGACAGCCATTCCAGCTAATTTGGATATGGGAACCGAGACTGGATCTCGCTCATCGTGTTTCGGGAATGCATCGTTCGCGGTTACAGCGCGCACAGGAAATACGCGAGCTTTGCACGTTAAGGTAGTTCATGGCCCTTAGAGCCACCTCCTGTAACCTGTAAATGATTTCAAGGCTCTTATCACCACATGTGTGGGGAGGGGGGGGCGTACGGCAAGCAAACGCATTAACGCGCGGCCGTAACATTTTCAAGGCATTTTCTAGGACCAGCCTTAGGTTAAAGGAAGACACTCCAGGGTGCTTGTACCATTTGCACATTTTATCTCGAGTTCCCCCTCCTAGACTGACAATGAGTTGTATGGATGCGCCTCCCCTTTTGCGGTAACGCCTCTATTGTTATCTCATAACCTGGGCAAAGATTCTTCAACGCTAAGCCGTACAGGTCTAGTGTTATCTATCAAGGCCCGGGAACGTACGAAGTCCAAAAGTTAGACGTACTCGAACAGAGGGATAATGAGGTCAAGAAGACGTGGGGAGCACACACGAAGGGAAGTGAAATGAGGAAAAGAGTGAGTAACTGAAGCAGTATAAGAACAGGAATAAGGCTCAGGAAGAAAAACTGAAGCGGAAGAGGGAAACTATGAGCAAAGAGAACAGTCAGAGAGGAAAAGAGATGTAGTCGAAAACTGACAAGCCAAACGACGCTGCGCAGCCGAAGGAAACTGCTCTATTCATAAAGGTAGACTGCGAACACATAATCCGGTTCACCCCGCACATTCGGAGAGATGGCATAAAAGAATGCCATCGACGAATCGAACACTTCTCTAAAGCACACAAGTCTTCACGAGACGAGGGGGGGTGGGGGGCGCGGAAAAGACACCATCAGCTTTGACCATCGGTGATGCGCCCCGGCATTCATACTCTGTCGAAAAATTCATTCATTTCAAAGCAAAAGTGTGCAAGGCCATGTGTTGTGGGTGGTTTTCAACTTTCATGTGAACTGTCAAGTCCGAGGTGGTTTTGGCCTCAATCCGAGCTTTCAGCTCACCCCGCTTGATAGCACTGGATTGAGCCAGTTTCCTTCATAGAAAACTCGGAATCGGCTTTTATCATGCCAACTTTGCATCGCTTCAATTTCCTGGGAATCTCTCGTAAACAGTTTTACTTCTGCGTTATGTAACCAAAATTTTCTAGGCTCTATTGCTTTTTACTCTTAGGGTCTCAATACAATAGTCTTCATGGTAAGTGAAAGTGCTTTTCCTGTTGTCCCCAGGAGGGATCAATCGCTTGTTTCGATTTGTTGTGCTACCGACTGCATCACCGAGCCCCGGCGATACTCGTTATTGGGAGCGCATTGCGCCACGCATTTCACTTTCATTCAAAATCTAAGCGAAATATGGATGCAAATTGACCTACATAGAGCTATGTTTAAATTTTTTAAAAACAAAATGGTTATGCAATACATAAAAAAAATTAATATTGATTGGATCGTGTAATTGACACAAAGCTCAGTAAAGTACTTAAATTAAACCATATTCAAACCGAGATGTTTTACAATGAATTGCAGGAGTCATCCAGTTGCACGTCAACGTTTTTATCCCCCGAGACCAATCTGTGTCAGTTGAACCTCTGACGGATAAGAGGCTTGGTTGTCGGTCTTTACCATCCAGGGGATCTGATCTCCAAACCGCGCTGCCGATTGGTGAGTGCTCTCTTTGCCACTGCATCACTTGCCTGCCATCATTCTGGATCAATGTCAATTTGAATATTAGGTTGGTTTTTTTTTCATGATTACTCATGCCGCGACATACTAATGGCTCTATTTTCTTTTAAGCCTCTTCAGAATAACCGAAACTTCAGAAAAATAAAATTAATGCTAGAATTTATGGAGACATAGTGGATGTAAATAGCTATGTGAAGACGAAAACTCAGAGGGTTTACTACGTAAAAAAGATGCAAAGGAAAGGACCAAGAAAACGTTTTCAGAAAGATACTATCGCGTTTTTGCCGTGGTTAATTACTTCTATCCGGTCCTTTTCGTTAAAATCTCTTTATATGTAAATATTAAATATGATGTCTAATGAAAAGAGTAAAAACTCATCTCGCCAATGCTCTGAACTTGGTATAGGAGAAAACGAAGGCAATTGGGGTGAATCGATGCGCAAATGAGTCACGAACTGATGTTTGGTCGCCTATTTGCCTTGTGCGCCAAAGGACAACTCGGGTTGTTGTTGTTGATTCAATGACAGGGTGGAGCAATCGAGGAGAGCAGGTTCCACAGATCAACGTAAACATTTTATTTACCAATTCATTCGTATCTTTACACCTACAACGGCATCGGTCGTAATGTGCTGCCAAATGGGAAAACAACGTTGTTCTCAGTCACCTTTTGTTTCACTTACTTTTTTATTCATCTATTTTTACAGAAATAACTTCCATCCATGCCTTCTACACAGACGAATTAGAAGTTCCTTACGCAACCATGGTGCAAGGGTCGAGCTCAGTGGGGTCGTCGACAGATCGTGAACTTATGATAATCTTAACATGATGGCAAGAGTCGTCGCAAAATGAATGATTACTTTTCTTTTATTCTGATACACTTGTATTTTTCTTATTCCTATATTTTTATATTTTCTATTATATATTTTATTATTATATTATAAAATATGTATTTGAATCATTTCTATTACACATTACTTAAGTGCCTGTAGTATAGGTAGAACACATGAGACAAAAGGGACTCTATTAGCTGCCTAAGATTTAGCAATCAGAAAACCCATTCGTGTCGTAGAAGCCCAGAATAGCAAAGCAAAAGGAAGAACAAAGGGAAAGTGCCGAGAAAAGCGTAACTAAACATGACCACATGGAGGCATATTCCGCATTGAAATGTAGTGAGGAATTTTAAAACACATAAAGCGGCTATGCGTTAATGTCACCTTGGATGCGCCCATGCCAATCCAACTTCTATGCAGATATGTGGTATTCACAAAGGTATCTGCAGTGAAAAAGGGGAGGGGTCGGCTAGACGAGATGAACAATTTAGTGTTCCCCCCAGGGAATTTTGGCAACAACGAATTAATCCTAGAGATAAAAGCTTGTCTGATCCGAACGGAATTCGTTCCGTAAACAGCGTTAAAGCGAAGCTCAAAGCCCATCCTTCAAGGCGTTCTGAGGCATGCCTCCAAATAGCCTATCTTCGGGATCGTAGGCGCAAACGCAAAAAAAGCGAAAAGAGCTCAAAGAGTGCAGCGCTTGTCAAAGGCTAGGGCTTTGCCTAGCCATGCCCCTATATTAAGGCCGATGTCAGACTTTGCGAATCGCGCGATTCGCTAGCGTCCGCGGTCGCGTTGCGGTACCAGCCAATTGAGTGATTCACTGGCCGCGACGCGACCGCAGACGCTAGCGAATCGCGCGATTCGCAAAGTCTGACATCGGCCTAAAGAGCGCCCTACGAACGTGATCTTTAGATTACCGTCAAGGTCAGTAACTTATAGTAACGAATGCCTTGTAAGCATGTACGAGAAGATGAACGCTGTAGAGGAAAGATCCCAACATCGTCTCCCCAGGCGTTCATGTTCCGGGATACGTCCCCATCAGCCACTATGGGTGATCCCACTTCTCTCTCAAGCTTTCTTAGTTTTAAAAACAATAAATTGGATTTCCCTAACATACAAACAGACCTATTCAGACCCAGGCAGGCAAACAAAAACATCATTAGTGTTTCAATCATTTCTAAAGACTGATAAAGAATTGCGCCATTCCTCTTAAAGAATTGCGCTATTCTTCACAGGCGGTAGGAGATTGGATGAGGTCGATTCACTGTGTCGAGGCTCAGTTCCCATAACCCCGTTTAGCCAATCCTAGTGAGGAGATGGACCATTCGACGTTTTTACCCCCTGAGAACGAGCGGGTGGGAAATATAAGCTCGTCAGTTCATGGCTACACAGCTATTAATAACGATCTATTTTAAAGGCTGGATATTGGAGAAGATGCAGTTCGTCCAAGCAGGAACAGGAGCGACATTAATGAATGAAGTTAGAGTGAAGGGCGCTCTTGCAAGTTTACTACATAGTGCTGCCAATAACAAGTCACACTATCGCATACAAAAGGAAGATGGTGAAAGAAACAATTCTTATTGAAGAAGGCAGTCAAAATTCCTCCCAATGGGCGGGTTTTCCGTCACGAAACGAGTTCTCGTAGTAAGTTGCCGCGGCTTAGTCAAAAAACCAAACTTTTGTAATCGCTATACTTAAAGGCACAGCCTACGATTACCTGAGTGGTACAGTCACCTGCGCTTACGAGGAGAGCTGTTCGGTGGAACTGGAAAATGGCAAACATGTTGCGCGATTTTCCGCGGCTCCAAGATGCGCGGCAGGGCCTATCATACAATCCCGCCCCACCTGCAACGCACGTCATGGAATCAATGTCACTCTGTCTGCGTCTCTCTCGTCTCTGGCCTATCTCGTCTCCTGCCTGTCTGAACTCTCTACTCCTGAAATGCAACCTATTGTCCCGCAGATCGCGCTGTGCTGCACGTATGGTAATTGATTTTGCTTCTCCCTCACTTTCAGGCCTGCACGGTTCAGGAAAAATGGATCATGGTTCTGTGTTCCTCGTCTGTTCCTAAACAAGCAGAGCATTACGGAAAAGCGCTCCATTTCCTGAAAGACTTCCCTTTTAAGGTATTTACAGCATTGGAGCCTCGGAGAATGGGAGAATTGGTAAACTGGATCAATACGTTGTGAATAGGTGAATAGACGTATGGACGAATAAGAGGATCATAAAACGGGACCGGAAATAAAAGAACAAGCAAAATTGGAATGGATCGACGAAAAGGCATTACATACGTATCGAATCGTCACCACCCGCTGAGCTATTGCGGAACAATGGGAATTTCCTGACGATGAGAATAGGCCGACCAGACGAATTAGGAAAGTCCAGATGAGGGGTCGTATTTCCTAATGTAAGAAGAAAGGGTTTACATTTGATGAAACTCGCACTATTCTTTCTGAACAAGAAGGAGAAATTTTATTGGCACGTTGAAGTTTTTTTTACGGATTCAAGAGAAACTTGGAAATTTCGTAGTACGACGAATACGAAGGTCCTTCTTAACAACTTATATGATCTCTGGCCAGCAAAAAAAAAGCGTCGAACAAAGGCAGGCTATTTCGGGGACGTAACGTATCATAATGTTTGCAAAGCCAGACAAAAGGGCTGCCGCCGGGAGTGAACTCTCCAAAAAATATACGATTGACTCGTTTTCGTGTGAAATGATGAAAAATATCACTGCTTTCCCATAACGCAGCGAATTTTGAAGGGAAGCATTTTCGGCTGATTTTTAACTATCATGGGAAAGAATTAATAGAACGGTCACTTGCTGGTGCTAAGAAATGATTTGCGGGATATTTCTCCACAAGAGCTTCACGATCCGTTGGCGCGAAATCGAAGAAGAAGGGAACCCCCCACATAAAAACGGGCAGGCTCCCAAAGCGTAGTGCGAGACTATGCGTGTTCGTGCCAGGAAGCGAAGAGGAAAAAACAACACACATGTGGTAGAGGACTCTCCAGGCATCAGAAGGTAAATGTATGAAGTACATCACCAAGCTTTAACGGCAACTATCTGGAACGAAATGATGTGGATAAATAGTTGTGAGATAAAGGCGATAGGACCTTCTAGCTGCTATACAATGAGACGTGGGCGACGCCAGTTTCACGAACGTCAAGGACTGTCCTTACCCGTTCCGCACCCTATATTAGGGTCATGGTGTGCTGGCTCATTCCCCATCGCTCACAATTCCCGATCTTGATAACAGAGGATCATAAGAGGACCAGCCAGAGAACTTAGGAATCTTCCACGGACCATGGACCAGTGGGCGGGACCGGAAGTGGTTTTGCGACGAAATGCATGGTAGGTACGGATCCACGTTCATGGGAAGGTTTGAAGTGAATCCTGTTCACGTTCGTGCGTTCGACACGTGGATCCGTACCTACCATGCATTTCGTCACAAAAACTTCCGGTCCCGCCCACTGGTCCATGGTCCGTGGAAGATTCCTTTAAATTACTATTGGTTAAAAAAATGCTGCGTTTCCCACCTTAATTGTATAGCGCCTCATTCTCTAAGTAATGAGAGTGTCTTGTCCATAGAGACATGGTAGTTTGAGGCAACACTCTCGATCGATTTGGAGGGTAACAGCGGTTAATAATGAAGTCCTGAATGCGAAATTGACTTAAGAATAAAAGAAAGAAAGCAAAGAAAATCGTAGATGAAGCATTACGAGAATTCCCTTGAAAAAGGAAGCTGTCAGCGAGTTGTACGGACACGCCGCCTCCATGAGCTCCACTAGCCACTCCTTGTGAATTACCGTTACGCCGTAGACATGTTGCGTGTAATAGGGTGTGCGCTATGTAACTCGTCCAAATGCTAAGATTAGTCGCATAAGTTCCTTTTGAAGACCCTAGCCATTGTCGCGCACTTTCGAGCTGCGACAACGGCACATCTGTGCTACACGTGGCTACTCTATCCCACCCACTGAATAGATTCTTCGAACACGACTTCTGCTGGGAGGTGTTGCTTTAACATTCGAGCGCTGGTTGGGGGGCGTTAACAATTCGCTTGTTCCGTCGATTCATTCAGAGAAAGTAAAACAAGTAATCTGGACGAGCTTGGCGCTTTATCTTAACATGGTGCACGGAGTTTTTTTTTGTTAAGAAGCTGCTACTATTTCTGTGTGGTCTTTTTCATAGCAATAAGTAAATGTAAAGTCCATGTCCCGCGCCCACGTACCTACTCGCTGATCACCAACCCTCCTACTGAGCAGTTTCGAATCGGTATCACAATGGGAACGATAGATGAATAATGTTATTCACGCGGGGCGGACTTTTGTGAATACCCACAATTACGCACCTACAGCCCCTCTTCTCCGCCACCCTCGCTCCACAGTTAGAATCTAGGAAGCATACTTCATTTCTCTAGGTTGGACATGTCGTAACTGCGGACACAGCGGCAGCAGACGCGACGACGGGTTCAAAAATCGGTAACGTCATATGGCCTTTTGATGCCCTTGACTTGACGCAATCTGATGCCAAGTAATGTTAGTTTTACAGAAATAAGTCCACTCGAGGAAAAGCGTTTGCGCTGGGAAGCGCCTAAGCTATGCAATAATTGAGTGGGGATAGGCTTAGTTTTTATATCAGTGATTCCGTTCATCTGAACAAAACTTTTGAGTGCAAGAGGGGAGAGGTGGGGAGGGGGCGGGGAAGAGTTGGCTGGGCTGCAGCGCTCTTCTCACAACACCATCTCCCGTCCATGAATTAATTATACTATTGCGGCAACGATGAATAGACTGGCCGTTTAGGAAAGTCATCTTTCCAAGAACTTATCACCTTTCACCGCTTAACCTCGTGTTCATGTAACACTGCGTGATTTATTGATAACGATCGCGTCAACTGATAACAGCGACCAATGCAGGGAACGGTCTCCATGTAGCAGTGTAATGGACTGCCCGAACAAGTTCAAATGAACTTGGGTGATAATTGACCAAATTTGCCTGTTCATTCACAAAAAATACACAGCAACCAATCAATATCCACAAAGACCATTGGGATTGCCGCTGTGAGATAGAACCAAACAAAAAATTCCAGCGAGCTGAATAGGGGATAAATTGGTAAACATTGTTCCAAGCGTAGACGCAGGGTCATCGCCAACAAACACGAACGAGCGCTCTCGTCGTCTGATGCGCGTATTATTGTGGACATGGCCGTCACAACAGATCTTCACTCGATTAAATTCCTCTGTAATGTTCACGAAAACATCCGTTATGAACATGGTATTCGAAGCAAACGAACGAATTGATTACCTCACTAGCTTACAAAGCCCTTCGATCTGTAGGTAAATTTGGGTCCTATGGGTAGGGTAAGCCATGCCTCCGGGTAATTCCTGAGAATTGCTGTGAATCATTCTCCACTTCTTTCTTCTTGCAACCTCGGCATATTTGTTGTAAGTATGTTAGATTCCTCATGCCTTACGAGGTTGGTAGGTGGAACAATTTTTATGGCCTGGGGTTTCGACTGAATCGTCGTCTTCAGAGGCCGATGGTTCCACCATTTGAACGGGAAGGTTTCCTTGCTACACAAGAGCGTTATCCAGTTGCAACTCTGAAGCTGTGTATTATGCTTGTTTTCGTGCGAACCTATGCTTCTACAAAATTTCCAACTTATACAGTTACCGATGTCATAGTTTGCGAATCGAGCGATTCGCTAGCGAATCGCTGGATCCGAGCGTTGCGCCAGCGAATCGAACGTTGCACCAGCGAATCGGACTTTGCGCCAGCGAGTCGAACGATGTACCAGCGATTCAATAAGTGGCGGGACCCCGATGTTCAAAGGACTCGCGTGGTGCATCGGTCGATTCGCTGACGCAAAGTTTGATTCGCTGGCGCAAGGCTCGGATCCAGCGACTCGCTCGATTTGCGCAAACATCGATGGACTCGGCACTTATTGGTACACCCTCCCCCAGACGCCCTTAAAATTTTGAGGGCGAAGTTGGAAGTGTGTCAGTTTGGACCAAGCACATCATTCCAAAAAAGAATAGGTGGGTGGGAGAGGTAGGTGTTCTAGCATGTTCGAAATCAGACAGCGTGACGACTCTTTGCCTGTCTATGAGGGTTTCGACTGATCGT
>MU894865.1:0-11647 GCA_036418205.1 Ostertagia ostertagi
CTTAGCAAAGACTTTATAAGCTTCAACTTTATAAAATCGAAGGTAGGAAATGGGAAGTTTAAAATGTGCTGACCTCCAGCTCGTCTTCGTCTCCTTTGCGCACAGGACTATCACTCCGTTGTACTTGTCTCCATTGTCCACCTCGTCTTCTCCTGTATTTGAGCACCATATGCTTACGTCCTTCATCATCACTAGCACCAGCTGTACCACGCATGGAGTCGACTCTACAGCGTTCTGTGAGTTCCGAGTCGGATAGGGTTGCTAGAAAATATTGAAGAAAAATGTACTGCGTCCTTGTACCACGAAGCCTTTAGCTACCAAGCTATGATAATAGGACATTTGCCATCGTGTTGTGAACCAGATGCACTAAAGAGTTATTGCTTATTCCAAGTTAATAGTTATCAAATTAAAGACATCCATTCCAATTTGTGATTAATATGTGCTCAGTTTCAAACAAGCGAGAAAAACGTCCCATACTTATTCACTCCACACCCGAACTGCAAGGCAATCGCAAAGTATGCCTGCGGTCAACTAACCACCTCGGCGAAGTAGAAGAACGGACAGGAGTTACGAAATTCCCATGATTATCTAGAGCTTAAAGCGCTAAGGGCCCTTTCCTTCGTCCAGGATCGGAACATAAGACTGTAAACAGCCAAACTAAACTGGCAGAATATAACCACAAGAAGATCGGATCAACTCATTATTCTATCAAATACCGTCTCACAGGAGAGGCCGATGGGAGGTTTACCTAGTTATTTGGATTCGCTTGCCATTCAATAGACATGATCGTAACTCTATATCATGACACCCTTCAATTTTAAAAACAAGGAAGAAATAACCACATACCAAAATCTTCATCATCGGAGTTTGGTTGAGAGAGAAGATGTGTGGTTCGACTGTAAAACACCTCCATTTGCTCCCCAGTACGTCTAGCTCCAGGGTTTTTGACCTGAACGTCCAAACTAGCTATGGTAAAAAGTCACCTATTACACAACTTTACCTGCACAGTTGTGCTGTCGTCAACGATCCTATCCCCACCGAACTCATAACCGCTCTCGTGCAAAACCTGACTGAGGGCTTCACTTATATCGCGTTCCATATCTGAAAACAAAAACTGGCAGGCTGATAAAAAAGAATAAAAAGCCACGAAAAGAAATAGCAAGTTGTGAGAGATCACAGTCACAACGAATAGCCAGTAATTCAGTATATAGCAGGCTTATTTAGATATTTACCAGTGCAATACGTGGAGTTATAAAGTAGGCACAGATGCAAAGGGTCGAAGTACCACGAAAAGTCGAAGGTAACATAAGTCCGAAAAGTACACGACCGATAAGATAGAGATACTTAACAAAAAGGCAGCGCGATAGCAGAGTGTTACGGCTCATAGCACATTCAAGCATTTTTTGCACGACACTGATACGTTTCGGTGAATCGACCAACTATTCTGCACGTAATTCGAAAGGGAAAAGGATAGTAAACACCATTCAGAGTTCGCGATCGTACATGAGATTAGGCGAATGATTTCGTATAGAAGGAAGTGTGCTGTGCTAGGTAGTAGGCGAGTAGCTCGATAACTGAAGGATACGTATTGGTTGTGACGTTCAGGGCCCATTGGGCGATCGGCCGAATCGCTACTCGCCCACTGCTCCCGCTTGATATGGTGTCCCATCACTTAGGCCGCGTTCATAGTTCGCGACTGCGGAGATTAGGATAGTACGCGACAATGAAAAAAATATGTATTGACGGGGAGATTTAGGATAGTGCGCTGACAAGATTAGATATGTATTGATCTATTCGCTTGAAGTCGCCCAATCTACTACTCTCCAGCGATTTCAATCGATACGTATCCAATCTTGTCAGCGCAATCTCCTACTCTACTACTATCCTAATATCCTGTCGCCTACTATCCTAATCTCCCGAGTCGCGAACTATGAACGCGGCCTTACAGCTAATCGCGTAATCGCCTATTCGCATGTACGAGCTCCGAACTCTAAAAGCTGCCCAATTGTTACTTGTCATGATGAAAAAACCAAACAAAACCGCCGGTCATGCTTGGCCACTTCTTGCGATTCGTCTGCAGGGCAGTGTTTTTGTTCTGGAGTAGATACTTACGATCATGCGATCAACAGGGATCGCCTAATTGATACGCATCTATAAAACACTCAAACGGGAAGGCGGTTGCAAAGTATGACCCCCTACAAGAAAGTCTGGACTTCGAAGCAAATGAAGAATAGAGAATTCAATTCCGAGTAGAGCCACAAATAGAACATCGCTGAACAAAGGTAGAAATTGCCTGACTCTTGGATACAAACCAAGAGTGTCACAAATCACTTTAACAATTTCAACAAAGTGTTTTGCATGAATATTCTGAGTTTCCGCATGACACGAGAAAACGAACACTATCGTAAACAATCTAGTATGCCCGGTGGTAAACACAGGACATTGCAGGAGTGACAACTCCTCTGAGCATTGCCAATACGCAAAAACACATTTACGCAAGCTTTTTCTCACAAATGCGAGGTGGAACGTGAACGTTAACCTCATGATTACGTAAAAATGAAGTCAAAACCGCATCAAAAAACAACCAGATTTTTTTAAAATTATGAAGAAAAACACTGCTTGAGACTTTAAAATTTCTACTGAAAGAAGTAGAAGGTGTCAATTAAAGTTCAAATCATTCCAACCAAACAGCAGACTTTTACTTCAACGTATCTTTGCAAGGCCTCACACCAACCAATCAACCATCAAGCAAGTGTCAGACTTTGCCGAACAATCGCTAGCTAATTGCGCTAGCGACTCGAGAGACATAACTGAATACTAATGCTTCGCTGAATTCATTAGCGATTGATCGCAAAATCTGACACCTGTCCGAAACTAGTCACCAACGGGCATATAACGATTTTATTTTTATACCAAAGCTGATCTTTTATGTTTGATGAAAAGGACGTGAGGCCCGTGTATACAAGGCGGCGTTCCTTGGCCAAGGTTAAGGAATTAGGACTGGCCGATGTCAGACTTTGCGATTGGAAGCGATTTTGCACAATTGCAGGAGCGACGGATCGCTCCAAAGTGCGAGCGACGGGAGATTTACCCCGCGACGACCGATACACACGGCGCCGCTCGGGTAAATCTCCCGTCGCTCGCACTTTGGAGCGATCCGTCGCTCCTGCAATTGGTGCAAAATCGCTCCAAGTCGCAAAGTCTGACATCGGCAGTGGAATGGATTACCTATTTCCCAACACCAGATAAAAGCAATGGTTGTTTAGTACCTAAGGCTGATGTCAGAAGGATCAGTCCGCGATCCGTCGCGGTTTCTGCTGATTTTGCGCAATTTGCCGATCACACGACGGGTCACGGAAATACGCCGATGTTGCCTTTAACGCTGCTGTTGAAGTGTCCGATCAATGACCTAGTTCTCCATTTCCGTAGCCGCCAGTTCTGCTTGAGTAGTGACTGGCTGAATGACGCTGCCTCATGCAATTCATTGTTCATATTCAAAGTGTTTCAATCTTCACACAACTTTTGCATATTATGCTGCGATTCCGTCCTCGCGAATCGCGCAAACGCGAAAGCAAAGAACCTGCGACGGATCGCGGAGTCTGACACCAGCCTAATGCTTTCAGCTGATTCTCCTGATCTCCTCCTTCCACCTTTCATAATCTCCTATCAAATCAAGTTGAACCTAATTTTTTCACTTTTCTTCTATTCTGCAATACATCTTTCGATTTAGTTTCTGCGTGTTTGGCGGCTCGGCGGTTTCCCTGTATGAATTTTTTTTCACTAAACACAGTTAATTACCAAAGCAATGCAACAGCTTTGTGATGCGAGTTTCTACATTGAGTTATCTGAAGGCGCAAATTACCGATCATTGTAATAAATATATTCTGAAAGAGCTTTGAAAACACATATCAAAACAACAAGTACCTATGGGAAGGAGAAACCATAATTTAGGCGCGTCCATGTACTTAGGGGGGCATCTCAGAAACGGGCATTCAAAAAGCGTGTATTCGGTAGGTGACACTACGACTAACGATAAGCCTAGAATTGGGAATAAACATCAGGGGAATAATGGTCTCTCGCATCGTCTCCCACAACTCTTTCCCACTTTCAGGCTTAGTACCGGTTCTATAGGTGGCCACTCACTTCATTGTCCCCCCCCGAAGGACGATGACGCGTCCACACTTCGTTTCAAGGTGGTTTTGGATGGCTAGATAGTTGTCTTTCATACTTCAGATTGAAAAACATGTGAATTGAGTAATAACCAAAAACCAAAGAAAGACCGATCTACCGTATAGAACTTATGGAAAGCGATCGTACCTTCGTAAGCATTAGCGCTCACCCATATTGCATATCAATATTGCATAAATGCTTTCTTGCGAAACCTTTTTCTGTGAACTGATAGAAAGCACTTTTCAACGTCTCACACTTGAGCAATAAACATCAAAGAGAAAATTCGGCGATTGAGAAGAACTCTCTGCGACTAACGCAATCAAAAGATCTTCTTTGTTCGAACGCAATAAATTTGCACAATCGGGAAATTGATATGACTCGGTCGGTATGGAAAAATAGACTTACGCTGTGCAGTGAGACGCGAAACAGATGATAAAATCAAAAAAAAGCTGTCGCTCGATGGAAACTTCCTAATGAACTTAACACGTGTGCATATTTCGATGAATGGAAAAAGGTAACGATGGTGATGAGCAAGTGAAATAGCGCTGCTGACGAGCGCGCTCCGCGGCTAAACCTGCCGGCCCACGCCCGCCGCCGCCCTGTGGTCGCTCGATTGCACGTGCGATCTGTGGCGATGAGTCATTTCGGGGGATGTCCTTGCTTTTGTTATGAGGAGGGGGTTGATCGGCGACGTCATGAGGCAAGCAGTTGTCAAGCCCGACCTATTCCGCCTTTTCATCACAACATCCCTATAAAATCACAGAGCCGAGTTCCAAAAATTCGAAGTCATCACCAAACTTGAGTCGCGGAGTCCGACACTGCTCGCGGCAGGGGCGGCATTATTAGCGCGAATGGCGTAGAGCCATTTCCACGTGCCACTGCGCATCACGTGGACACCATGGTACTGTCGGAGCAGGTTTGGGTACATGATAATTAAACGAGTAGTTCCGAGTGCATCACGATTACATCACCGTAGCTGAGCATTTCTCATTTCCGATCCTGCGGGATAGTCTTAATGAGATGGCACGTAATGACTTTACGAAAGCAAACAGCGATATGAGGCAGTTCTAAGGATAAATAAAGCATTTGCCGTTTGATCAATCCCTCTTGGGAATGCGGCACGCATTCTACTTCCATTTGTACATTCGCAGTGGCATTTGAATGCGATGTGGCCTATACAATGACTTGCGGGGGCCAGCCGATGTTCAAGTCAGTGTTTTTATCCTCCCAGACAAGTCTGGTACCAATTAACCGACCCCGGAGGGATGGAAGGCTTGGTTGGCCCGGGCGACTCACGACCCAGGATTTGATCCCCGGACCGCTCGCGTGGTGAGCGCGCCACTTGTCACTACACCACTTCCGCCCAACTCAAAGCTTCAAAGATTCATTAAAAATTCTAATTCAGAAACAAAAAATTGCTCGGGAAACAACTCAGTGCTTATTTAGTTATGCCGTGCTAGGTTGCGTATTGATATAGAACGGTCGAACAAGAAGGAACAGACAGCTAGAACTAAGCGTGGTCCGACACGGGTCACGGGCAAGGTTGTAGTGTCTGTACAAGAAACCACTGCTTCAGTTCTGCAGCAGGCAATGGGTAAAGCCAGAAATTGACTGGACGAAATAGAATAGGATGTTGGAAATAGAATGGTCCGAGCAATCGACGAGCCAGTCTCTGAATTCAGATAGACTCATGCACTCAAGACCTGATGAACCCGCCGTGCGCCTATCACGACCATTTTTTTGAACTGTTCCTTTAAATACTGTTATTACTCCTTCAATAATTCCGTTTTTGGCAATGGATGTGGATAGTTCTGGAACAAAAATGCTAAATAAATCAAACAAAACGAGTCTCCGTGTGAAAAGTAGTAGAAGCGAGTCTGCACCGTGCTGTGGTCATTATGTTGAAGGGGTTCATTATTCAATGAATAGTGAAACCCTGAATCGAAGGGAAGTCGAGAAGTCACTGTGGAGGTTGTCAAACTAGTTTTTGGAAAACAACAGCTGAAACACCGAAAACACTCTGCAGGTGTCTGCGAATTTTCGAGCAAGGTCAGCCGAGTTCATTGTTGAGTTATTTTTCACCCTTTTTGAAAAGGGTGGTACGAAAGGGTTCAAATTCTCAGCAATATAAGTTTGTTATTCAGAGGGCTATCTATCACAACAATCCATCAGAGCAAAAACCCTTCCAACATATGACTCCTTGTTTGATACCTCTAACCGATAAACAGGTAAGGTAACTCTCCATGTCAGAGAGGATGGCCCGAAAAATAAGGCTGGAACCAAGAGAGCCTCCATAGGAACGAGCGTGAATTGGACGCAGCGTTGACGTTTGAACGAGATGTGGTAAACAAACGCGGACGCAGTCGCGACAGCCATTCCAGCTAATTTAGGATATGGGAACCGAGACTGGATCTTGCCCATCGTGTTTCGGGAATGCATCATTCGCACACGCGCGCACGATGAAATACGCGAGAGTATGCAACTATTTCGCTTTCCACTTTAATAGTTTATGGTCCTTAGAGCCACCTCCTGTAACACTTTAAAGATTTCAAGGCGCTATCGCAGTGCTGTGGGAGGGGGAGGGGGGCGTTGCGGCAACAACGCATTTAACCATGGCCAACATTTCTCAGGCCATTTCTAGGACTAGCCTTAGTTAAGGAAGGAAGCACTCCAGGGTGCTTGTACAGGAATACGCTCAGAATAAGAAAACGCGAAGCGAAAGAGGGAAACTCAGTGCCCGCAAAAAGAGAAAAGTCAGAGAGGAAAAGAGATTGAGGCGGAAAACTGGAGCCAAACTACCGCGCGCCGGAAGGAACTGCTCTATTCATGAAGGGGTAGACTCGGAACACATAATCGGTCAGCCGCATATTCGGAGAGATGGCAATAAAAGAATGCATCGACGAATCGGAACACTTTCTCTAAGCACACAAGTCTTCACAGACACGGGGGAAAGGCAATCAGCACTGATCATCGGTGAATGACGGCCACCGCATCTCATGAGCTCTGTTCGAAAAATTACACTTTCTCAACAAAATGCTCAAGCACTTAACTTGGTGATTGTTCACAGTCTTAGTTGATTCTCTTTCAGATCTTTTCTTCTTACTGACACTCTATCGTAGGAACAATCTGAGCTGAGTCTAAATCCCTAAGTAGAAGGCTCGAACTCGCGTTTAAGTAGCCAACTCTTGATCGTTCACTATTGTCCTGTGGACATTTCGGCCGTAGCAGTTTTGCTTTTCATATATGTAACCAACATTCAGACTCCATCAATTTACCTAGGTCTCAATAAAAGTTGCATGGGAAGCTGAAACTTTTTCCGCTAGTCTGGGCGCCCCAGGAGGTGATTCGAATCCTCCTCCCCACTTCCTGTTTGATCGGCTGTTGTGCTACCGACTGCATCACCGAGCCCCGGCGATACTTCGTTATTGGTAGCGCATTTGCGCCACGCATTTCACTTTCATTCAAAATCTAAGCGAAATATGGATGCAAAGCTGGCACATTCATAGACTTATGTTGACATTTAAAAAAAAAGAATAAACCCAATTGGTTGCATTCATTTACTTAAATTAGTCCATGAAGATAATTAAATTTTCTCACTAATTAACCTATATGTTATACAATGATTACAGGAGCCATCCAATGCACACATCAGGGTTTTTATCCCCCGAGTCCAATCTGTTATTGCTCACAATACAGGATCTGATCTCCACAACCGCGCGCATGATGGTGAGCGGCTCACTTATGCCACTCCGCACGACTCCTGCTTATTACGGATAATGTCAAATTTGAATTATTAGATGGTTTTTTGTCAATTGCCGCGAATAATTAATGTTCGGCTTTTCTTTAACCTCCAGAAAAACCGAAACTTCAGAAAAATAAAATTAATGCTAGAATTTATGGAGACATAGTGGATATAAATAGCCTATGTGAAGACGAAAACTCAGAGGGTTTACTGACGTAAAAAAGTTGCAAAGGAAAGGCGAAGAAAACGTTTCCAGAAAGATACTATGGCTTTTCCTGTGGTAAATAACTTATATCTAGTCTTTTTGTTGAAATCTCTTTATATTGTGAATACATATTAGATCCTAATAAAACGAGCAAAAACCATTCAAGCTCTATGTGGCATTATCTAGTGAACTTGGTATAGGAGAAAACGAAGGCAATTGGGGTGAATCGATGCGCAAATGAGTCACGAACTGATGTTTGGTCGCCTATTTGCCTTGTGGACCAAAGGACAACTCGGGTTGTTGTTGGTTGATTCAATGACAGGGTGGAGCGATCGAGGAAGAGCAGGTTCCACAGATCAACGTAAACATTTTATTTACCAATTCATTCGTATCTTTACACCTACAACGGCATCGGTCGTAATGTGCTGCCAAATGGGAAAACAACGTTGTTTTCAGCTCCAACTTTTGTTTATTTACTTATTTATTCACCTAGTTTACAGAAATAACTTCATAATAGCCTTCTACACAGACGAATTAGAAGTTCCTTACGCAACATGGTGCAAGGTGCCGAGCTCTTGGCGATCCGTCGACAAGATCGTGAACTTAATGATAAATCTTAACTAGATCAGCCGATACGCGCGTCGCAAAACTGAATGATTACTTTCTCTTTATCTTATACTACTTATGATTGTTTCTTACTCTTAGTATGTTTATACTTTTCCACTTATATTTTATTCCTTATCTTTATAAATATATATTGAATTATTTTGTCACGTGCTACTTAAGTTCTGTAATATAGGTAGAACACATGAGACAAAAGGGACTCTATTAGCTGCCTAAGATTTAGCAATCAGAAAACCCATTCGTGTCATGGAAGCCCAGAATAGCAAAGCAAAAGGAAGAACAAAGGGGAAGTGCCGAGAAAAGCGTAACTAACGTGACCAAATGGAGGCAGTTCCGCGTGAAAGAGGTGGAATTTATAACAAATGATGTGCTAGTGTTAATCCCCTTGGATGCGCCATGCATACACCTTCCCACGCAGATATGGTAGTATTCACACAGGTATCTGCAGTGAAAGGGGAGGGGTCGGCTAGACGAGATGAACAATTTAGTGTTTTCATCCCCCCAGGGAATTTTGGCAACAACGAATTAACCCTAGAGATAAAAGCTTGTCTGATCCGAACAGAATTCGTTCCGTAAACAGCGTGAAAGCGAAGGCTCAGAAGCCGCACACTCAAGTCTTTCTGGCTCATGCCCTCGAAATTAGCTTGTCTTCCGGGATCGTAGCGCAAACGCACAAAAAGCCGAAAATAGAGCTCAAGAGTGGCAGAGCTTCTCAAAGGCTGTGGCTCCGCCTAGGCCCATGCCCCTGGTACTTAGGACGGATGTCATGACTTGTCGGAATCGCCGCGATTCTCGCTGCTACGATTGCGCATTGCGATTCACTAGCGTCCGCGGTCGCGTCCCGCCAGGCCAATTGATGCGGAATGAGTGATTCGGCTGGCCCGACGGCGAGACCGCAGAATGCTAGCGGAATTGCGCGATTCGCAAAGGTCTGACATGCCCCAAACAAAGCCAAGCCAATCGAACATGAGATCTTTAGATTCCGTCAAAGTCAGTAATTTATAGTAACGAATGCCTTGTAAGCATGTACGAGAAGATGAACGCTGTAGAGGAAAGATCCCATCACATCGTCTCCCCAGGCGTTCATGTTCCGGGATACGTCCCCATCAGCCACTATGGGTGATCCCACTTCTCTAGGAGTTTCTTGATTCTAATCGAAAAAAATGCAAGTGGGTCTTCCCTACCGTAACAAAAAGACCTATTCAGACCGCAGACAGGCAAACAAAACATCATTAGTAGTTTCAAACAACCGACCCTAAAAAACACTGATAAAGAATTTCTTCACAGGCGGTAGGAGATTGAATGAGGTCAAGTTCACTGTGTCGAGTCTCAGTGTCCCATATATCCCGTTAGAAATCCTAGTGAGGAAGAGGAGCTCGGCACTCAAAGCCTCGACGGTTCAAGCCCCTGAGGGAAAGATCGGGTAAGAAATATAAACTCGTAAGCATAAGGGGGTTTCCCTAACATACAAACAGACCTATTCAGACCCAGACAGGCAAACAAAAACATCATTAGTGTTTCAATCACCTCTAAAAACTGATAAAGAATTGCGCCATTCCTCTTGAAGAATTGCGCTATTCTTCACAGGCGGTAGGAGGCTGGATGAGGTCAGTTTACTCTGTCGAGACTCAGTGAATCCCGTTAGAAATCCGTAATAGTGAGGAAGAGGAGCTCGGCACTCAAAGCCTCGACGGTTTAAGCCTCCTGAGGAAAAGAGCGGGTGGGAAATATAAGCTCGTCAGCTCATGGCTACACAGCTATTAATAACGATCTATTTTGAAGAGGCTGGATATTGAAGAAGGTGCAGTTCGTTCAAGCAGGAACAGGAGCGACATTAATGAATGAAGTTAGAGTGAAGGCGCTCTTGCAAGTTTACTACATAGTGCTGCCAATAACAAGTCACACTATCGCATACAAAAGGAAGATGGTGAAAGAAACAATTCTTATTGAAGAAGGCAGTCAAAATTTCTCCCAATGGCTGTGAAGCAGATGGTTTTCCGTCACGAAACTAGTTCTCGTAGTAAGCTGCTGCGGCTTAGTCAAAAAACCAAACTTTTGTAATCGCTATACTTAAAGGCACAGCCTACGATTACCTGAGTGGTACAGTCACCTGCGCTTACGAGGAGAGCTGTTCGGTGGAACTGGAAAATGGCAAACATGTTGCGCGATTTCCGCGGCTCCAAGATGCGCGGCAGGGCCTGTCACACAATCCCGCCCCACCCATGCCATGAAATTGATGCCACTCTGTCTGCGTCTCTCTTGTCTCTGGCCTATCTCGTCTCCTGCCTGTCTGAATCTCTACACCTGAAATGCAATCTATTGTGCCGCACGTCGCGCTGTGCTGCACGTATGGTAATCGATCATAAAAGGGAGTCAAATTTCGAATGAATTTGATTGATTTTGCTTCTCCTTCACTTTCAGGCCAGGCGTTCCTGCATTTCAGAATTGGACTCCAGTAGCCTCCTGCTATCATGAGAAGAATAACGCTTCTGGAAGTCCCAGTAAACCAAACAGGGTTCATGATCGGCGGCATTTTAAAAACTACTATTCTGCGGGACCGAAGTTCAACAGAGAGAGAGCAGGGTCAAGTAATTACTTCAGATCTCGCATTGCTACGAACGCATAGGTATCGTGGATTCTCACAGTGGGCACTGTCCTGTGTAGGTGAATATCACCTAGGGCCAAGTCCTGTTTGGGTGAATATTACCTCACCTGGACGCTCGTAGTCGTGAACAAAAAACGTTAACAAGGGGGGGGGGTCTTTCAGGACATGGAGCGTTTTTCAAAATGGTTTCTGAATGTTGTAGAGGCTCATGTGAGGAACACAGAAATGGTCCATTTTTCCTGAACGCCCCAGGAATGTCAAAACAGCGGGAAGAAATGGTCCAAAGTTCGATCCCCGTGAA
>MU894866.1:0-12787 GCA_036418205.1 Ostertagia ostertagi
CATTCATCCCTGGCATCATCCGACTGACTATCGCCTTTAATTTCAGGTTCACGTTCGAATCTGAAGCTATATTCGAATTCCTCTAAATAACCGGAATTCATCAATTCTCGATGCACTTCAGTGTTTTTCTTGTTGTTTCGTTTCCATCGCCCGCTAGGACAATGAGTTCTTTACAGCACACTTATCGCATCCACATTTATGTTTAGGTCTAAAGTACTTTATGAATGAAGAGACACTCATTCGACTGAAGTACCGCAGGGCAAGCACACAACAGACGAAGAAGAAGAACCAACGTAAGAAAATAAGGGTGACGCTATAATTGGACTTATATACTGACTGAGATTTACGATTACTCAGAGAAGGCAATGACTGAAGAACAGCGAAAGGCTTGTCTGACCTGGAGTGGATCTGATGCGCGAGCGGTGTCTGTGATAGCTACGTGAAATCCCCGCTTGGTAGGTGTCAAATTTTCAGTACCATCAGTAAGAGGTATAAGTGACGAATTACCAGGGGTTCAGTCGGTGAGCTGATTAGGGATGTTTCGTGCTGTCGAGTTGAGAGGCTCGATTAAATATTGAAAGCATCCAGGGGCTCAAAAGTCCACTGGTCATCTCGTAGATGAACCCGATTCCCACAAAACCATCATGCTCATCGTCTCATGGTGCTCCTTCAGTGACGAAATATCATATAAAAGCTGAATAGTTTCGCATGTCTTGTTTGTTTTCCGGTCAAATGCGGTTAACATAGGAAAATTACTCTTTTTTCTGACTTTGACATACCATTAGTGGGAATTGGAGCTCTTAGAGAAAGAGAATGAGGGGTTCGCAGCAAGGTAAACCAATCTTGACAAAGACGTCGCAGACGAATGGAAGGATGTGAGGCCGTGTTCAGCTTTGAGAAAGGAAATGTGGCGTACTTATAGGAATCGGCGGTATATCTCCGAAGGTGGTGAGAAGAGAACTACGACTTAATGTGATTTTAGCAATGTTTAGAAAATTTCGAAATTTTTTCCCCGAGATTTTTGCGGATTTTCTGGCGTTTTGCTGTTTCACTTTGGTGCATGGCCCACTCTCGTATCCACTTCGAGAGATTTGTCAAAAGGGATCTCAAATACTTCTAGCTCAATTCAGATTAGGAATAAGAATGAAGAATGATAGATCGGAGGTGTGATAAAGGTGTGCTATCCTTCCCCAGGGACAGCGGCACTAAAACCCCATCGAATTTTCCTCGTCTTTCCAACTCGAATCCTAGAATGGGCTTATTTGAAGCGTAACATTTGTGTAAAAAGTACTGAGAGTAAGAAGACTATGCCGTTGGAAACAAATAAATTGAAATGGATTTATTGTTTCCTCACCCTGAAAGTGAGAAGAAGCAACCCTAGAAGATGTTGTCCCTAGTCTGCAGGCATGTGAATAAAGCTGTGGGCGCTATCGCAAGATACGGGAGCATTAATGTGAAAATGCATTCGAAATCGCGGAAAACATCGCCTTTTGTTAGAAACGGGACCAAGCTTCAAGGAGAGGAAGGACTTCAGAGTGCGTGAGCATTCCCATTTTCGCTGTTTTTCTACCACCTCCTAGACTTAGTCATTGGGGACGCACCCTTATCTTCTATAGCGCAGAGTTATTTGTAGTTAAAGCTCTTTTACACGGCCTATACCTCCTTGATAAATTCTGTACTGGCTATCGGAGTATTGCGCTGTTCCGAAGGTGGTGTAAAGCGGCCAACAGCTTCAAACTTCTAAATGTAACATAAAAAGGGCAGAATCTAAAAATGTCGGAGAGTTTCGGAACTTGGGTTACCTAGAATTATGACCTAAAGGGCAGAGGAGGCGATGGGAGGAGTTATCCTACATAATAGTTGATGCAAAAAAGGAAGTGAATGGCTGAAAAACAGTTTCGTTGAGCGGATCTCATCGTAGATTTTCCATGAACCGTGAGACTCCTAGACGATAAACTGCGGAAAATGGCTTCACAGAACTGATTGGATCGGATTATGTGGGTGGAGCCGAAGAGGTAAGAAAGCATGAAAGTCATCAAAGATGTCAGTACAGTGAAAAGTGAGTTTCTGATGCGGCTGAGATGATGAAATGCTTAGTGAGCTGGAACATGGCAGTGGATGTCACCCGGACGGAACGTTGACATCCCACGTCCCAGTGTGCCAATCAGCTTCGGCTTTTTACCGGAAGCATCGAGGCCGTCGCCATTGTCAGCGTTCAGCGAATGTTCTTGTTTTGAATAGTAAACCAGTTGGAGAGGAGCTGACAGCTCCAAAGAAAGAACGCTTACAAATTTAGCTCTGGTGCCATGCGTGGGCTGATTCCGTATCAGAGCTCAGCTGTGCCGAACACTTTATATAGACATGTGCCATAAAAGGTGGTAGGGTAAAACGACAGGGTAGAAAAAATCCAATCTGGGTAAAACTTCGTATATCCGAAATTTCGCCCAACGTTGCCCTTAAAGGCCAAACTCACCGTCGAAACAAACCAATTTGTACTCGGCTTCGAAGCAATTTGTTTTCACTCACTAGGAAGTTTCTTCCAAGTTTTATGAACCGCTTTCAAATTGCATTGCAGCTTGCGCGAGGGTACGCAGGGCACATGAAATTATGAACGCGGCCACAGAACTATCAGAAAAAGGCTATAAAGGAGCTTTTATTGAAGGCGAATTTAAGGGCACAGGTCGCGTTCCCAATAATGTGCCACTTTGCTCGAAAATTGGAGAACAAGGAAGGAAAAGGTAGGTTTAGAGAGGAACGCTTGTCGGCAAAAACGCAACACCGTAGAAAACTGTAATTCTTCTGGTGAGGTCTACTGTGACGGAGAGACACAACGAGAAGGAAAACGCAAGAGAGCAATTTATACGCCCGTGTCAGTCTTTGCGAATCGAGCGATACGCTACTAGCGATTCGCAAAGTCTGACACCAGCCGGAGAGGGCGCTAACGTCACGTATGCTGCGATAGATATGCATGGCAGCGGTCACAAAGGACAAGTGAAGATTAGTTCCTTGCACCGCCCCTCTAGGTTGCGGCAGTACCACACTCCCTGTTGAATTAGAAGTCCTGAAGACGAAACGACCTGCAGGCAAGACCTCTAATATGTCTCATCGCGACCAGCACCTTTATGCACGTTTTCAATTCATTGTCTTCAACAGTTGCTTCGACGGTTCTCAGCCTAGGCTTGCCTTTCTCATTGGCCTACTTTATGGCACTTCTAACAAAAACTATCTGATAGACAAACCAGCTACGCTGATTAGCGGCGAAAAGGAGCTAGACCAGAACGCATGGAAAGCAATTATATCCTCTGCATTGATTTGGTCATTTTAGGTATGCGCACGCATCGTGTCACTCTGTTTTAGAATCTTGCAGTAGAAATTGCGCGCGATTCTACCTGCACGATTCGACTTTGAGGAGGTAAAGATGGGGGTGCGAGAAGTGTAGAAAAAGCAAAGACTGCTAAAAACTTTCCACCTTCAAAAAAATTCTCAAATGTCTCAATGTGATATGCTCATGAAATAGAAGTCTATTCGGCTTTTTACGAGCCCCTTCACGAAATGAGAGGATTCGAACCTGACATATGACCAGACTCAACCATCCGCTGCATTAAGATCAACGAGGGAGTCGTATCCGGGATTCTGGAGGCGAGGTGTGTATTTTGCTTTTTGTGTGTTGGTAAAGGGACAGTGGGTCATGTTAAGGTGTTTTGGTCATCGGTGGTGGAAACAGGAGGAATCGCGATAGCAGTGAAGGGGGATTGGCGTCGGCTGCTGCTCCCGTGTCGAAGTCATATATGACAATTCTGTCGAACATTCCACGAAAAAAGCGCGAAATAAGAAAATCAGAGCATCAAACATAGACACGCTATAGACACAGCTACCTCTGTCCCTCCACACACGTACTTGCTCGACGGCCGTTGAAATGGGCGGGGATAAAAATCGATCGATTTCAGTTCAGAATTTCAAATTTTAAAAACGAATTCGTGAAATACTGTTTGAAGCAGCCATTGCAGATAAGGATAGTGTTCGAGGTGTTCAGGGGAGGGGGGTCGTGTTCACCCTCAAGGCTGATAGGACTGGCAAAGGGCAGTGTCGAATCTTTCATAAGAAACGGGCGGAGTCTGAAAAATTCTGAAATCCACAATTCAGAAATCCAAATTTTGGGGAAATTCGCGATTGATCTCGGTGAAGCGTTGGCGAAAGGGATAGAATTTCACGAATAACAGAGAATAGGGTCAAAGAAATTGCGATGGGTGTGCAAAAGAATATGGATAGGCAGCAGTTAGTGCGGGCGGTTCTTGTTCGCCAAATTCATAGCTTTGACTCGCTTAAAGCAAATCAAGCCGTTTCACATTGCCCTTTTTTGTTCGACTAACAATAGCTCGATAAAGTTCTCAGAGCCGCACGCATATGTTATGACGGAAAGAGGCTCCTGCGACGCATTCTACTTCGATTTTTTTTTATTTTTATTTAAATTTTTTAAATTTGTGAGGTGAACATTTGTGAACAACACATTGGTAAAGTCATTCTCAAGATTCCTTCCACCGATTTGTGAATAGAGGCACTTCGTCGGTAGACTACCCAAGAAAGGGCAGAACCCCGAATCACCATTCAGGCTTATCCCAGTGATTGTCCAGTCAAATATCTCCATAACTACGAGCTTATTTATGATTAGCGACCAAAAAAACGTATTGGCAAGAGGCTCAGCAGGAATGCCGTTCACTGCTTCGTGTGTCTCACCTGGGCCAGGCGCTTCCGATTTTTCGAAATTTCCTTTAGGGCAAGCTTCGGGATAAAATAGATGTGTAAGAGAGGTAAATTATAAGCCGGCGGTAAGAAGTTATCTAAAGGGCTTCAAAAGAAACGCTCCCGGTTGCGCTCGAGGCAAGCGTCTCGCTCGCTTTCAGCCGTTTTCCATCTTCTAACGGAGAGAGTGTGTTTGGACGAGTTTTTCACGGAACTAAAGTGGTGTGCGGACTACTTGAACCCAGTCCGTATTGACCCGCCGTCAGACTACCATCTCGCACCTTATCATGCCATTTGTTGATCACACACATTCAAACTTGAACCACTGTATTGAGGCCCCCCCCCCGAAGTCCCCCCCCCCCTCTTAGTCTTAGCAGCTCCACCTCCTTCCCTGGCATTTGGAGCCGAGCCAGGCGCCGTTCTCTTGCTGTCTGTGCCCTCCGCCATTCGTGGCAGGACCATGGAAGAAAGTTCAAGTAGTCCGTAAACCAACTAAAGTTGCTCCAGTACCAGTTGTTGGCTCTGAGCCAGAAAGTGATACGGACATAGTATTTTGGCGCAAATGGATGAGAATTTGCATAGATGGATTATTCGTTTGTCGTGCACTTATAAGCCGCAAAGGGTGGCATCAATCAGCGGCTCACCCACATGTCTATCCCGGTCGAGGATCGAACAAGTGGGTGTGCCTAATCTTGGAGCGTGCCTCCAAGCAACAATTCCAGCTCGAATTCGCGGGGTAAAAGTGGCCGATAATGAAATTGTAGAAGGCAGTTGACTGCTAATAGAAAAAAGCAAAGGAAAACGCCGGCGAAGTCTTTAAATAGGGGCTTCGTCCTTCTTCGAGGTTTAGGGAGGGGCGTTTGGACGTGTTGGCTCGCAGTTGCCCTTATACAAACACAAAATTACCAATAATTAATTTTGTTAGGCAGGAAGAAGCAGGTAAAGGAGCAGAAATTAATTTTGAAACGCTGGCGTCCATGTCCAAGCGATCTCGTAAGGACCTGCATCACGCTCTCAAAGGCTGCAAGTGAACGTCCGCCCTGTGGCCCCGCCCGCTTTGAAGGCGCTAAACACTCTCCCAACGGATTTTAAGGGTTGGTTTTCACTTCAGCGGCACTTCTTATGTAGTTGAGATAGGCGCTAGTTGCATCTTTCCACCCATTAGAATACGACTGCGTCAAAAACTTGCTGCTGACTGTGCCTTCAATGGCTAGCAGCCTGCTTGGCCACTTATCACCACAGGTAGAGCTGTTCACGAAAGCTTCCTCTACAAGTCAAACGAATATGACGCACCACGTGAGAGGAAATAGGTCCAACGCGTAGAACCCCAGAATGGGCGCGAGGCCAGCTCATCAAACACTCCCGTTCGAATGATTTAACTTCTCACGTGAGCATTGCACATCACCACGTTTACTTCGAAATGTAAGCGCGAAGAATTTTTTGTGTACCTGCCAGTGGGGAGTTTCGCACCTCACCCTTCACAGTTAAGCAACTGATTCTGGACGTTCAATCATTACACTCTTGACGGAACAATTTAGACGATCAAATTCTAATTTCACAGAATATTGCCCCACGGTTTTTGACAGCACCCCGCCACATTTTGAAAGGAAGGTATAGAGAAAATTTAAGCGATGCGGTGGGCACATGTGAGTGGAAACCAAGGGGCTTATAGAAAGGTCAAGATTCAAACAAAAAGATCAAAATGCGCAGTCAAAAAACGGCGGAAAAGTGTTACCCCACCCCTCCGGATTTCTCTGACCACTAATAGCCATGACATGGTTATTGATATTCGAGATCATGTAAATCAGCGTTTCTCAAAGCAGCGAAAGTCAGCGTCAATGTCAGGAAACTAGCCGATTCCTACGCTTTCAGCGCCGCCCCCCCCCCCCCCTCCTCCCTCTTATTTGCAACAGAAGTGTCCAAAGAAGGTAAACATCGACACTATCCATTTATTATCGCAACTGAGCAGCATTTCAAACAGAAGGCTGCTCAGATGCGATGATAATAAATAGTGTCCCAGGCTATAGTGCTGGCCGTTACACCACCGCGACCGTATTGCACCTAGAAGGCAGTTATTACGAATCGAGGAAGTATGATGTCGATGTCACACTTGCGAATAGAGCGGGTTTCGTTTAGCGTCCCGTCGCGTCGCGGACAACGAATCGCGCTCAATTGGTAGCATTACCATAACGCGAATGCGGGACGCCTAGCGAATCGCTTAGCTCGGCCAGTTCTGACATTCGGCGACAGCAGATAGGCTAGTGGCCCAAAGGAAGCATGCGAGAGTGTGACGATTATCGATGCAGAACCGCTGAGTGCATGTTTTTGGTGCAGCAAGGCTTGCCAACCAAGGACCGTGACGCCATTAAACCGCTCTATGCTGTTTCCAGATAATTGCGCCATCAGTTCGCATAGGATTTGGCCGGAAGGCTCCTTTTTACCGGATTTTCCAACTTGTCTGAAGTTATTACGTACCATTTATTTGGGCTTGATATAGGCTATTGAGATTAACAAGTCCAAACTGCTATTTTCTTGGTGGCCGGCTCGCCCATTGTCGGAAATCAACGGACAAACAAAGAAATCCATCTTGCGTGCTCTTTACGGACTCGTCTCTTTCTAGATAATGGGCACCATTTGCCACCCGCTTCGAACCCACACAGATTCTCTCGCAATCGCTGCCTCTTGAGGCACATTCCACGACCAGGCTATTTAGGATCAAATCCTTGGGGGAAGCGATCACGCTGGCTTCCACGCTGGATTTGCTACCCTCGCGTTATCAATCGATAAGGTGTGAGGCAGTAATGTTTGGACGAGTGTAAGCCCATGGAAGATATGATACGATGAGATAAGAAGGTGCGGCTGCTTGATAAGAGGTGCACTCCAGAATGAAAACGGGACGATAACGATAACGGTATCATATCTAGCACGCTCTTATCGCACCCCTTTCCACATCGATAAGTCTTGGTTTTTGCTGAACGGAAGTGGATTTCGGCGCCTTATCACTCCGTTGATAAGGCGCCACTGCCACTGAAACTTCACGTGTTCTAACATTGGGCAGGACCCCTATCCACTCCAGTACACAGCTTTCCTTATCGTCCCTATGAGAATTATCGTGACCACTTCCTTTAAGTGAATAGAACAGAACTATCTAAAAAGCTGGAATACGTGCCGCTCTTAGGGGTGAAAGTGCATCACAAGAGGATCCGGATGTTGTCATTCGTGCTTCAGTAGGCTTGCCCACGATGCAATGGTCTATGTGGTGGAATCTCTGCGTCTCGCCCTTCCACTAAGCTTCCAGCAAAATCATCTCACGAGTTCGAACAGCAAGGCCAATCAGCTCTCAGTAAGAATCAATACATAGAAGTACATTGAAGTTTTAGTGACGTAGAACTCTGGTATATACAGACTATGTATGTACATCAAAGTTGTGTTTTTGCGTCGTCCTCGTCCAGTGTGGGGAAGAACGAATCTGAGAACGATTCCGTGGGAAAAACCTGAAATAGAGAACTTTTCTGATAACTTACGAAATTTTCCCCTCTCACTGCATTGACTCCTGATGCTTAGTGCTAGCCTACTTTTGGAGGAGCTTTTGGTTTAAAAAAATTGCGCAGAGCAGCAGTATTTCTCTTGGCCAGTTCGTTCGAAAAAGAAAAGGTCAAGCGACTTGTGGATTTCAACCTTAAAACCCGCCTGGAGAACCTTTGTGAGCACAGTAAACTGTTTGTTGCTCCAATTCCAGACAATACGACCCACCCCTTCCCTAGGAGGTCTCGATACTATTATACATCTCACCACCACCATCCACTTTAGGCCGGTGTCAGAGTTTGCGAATCGAGCGGTCCGCAAAGTCTGACACCGTCCTTTGGGGAGTCTACCAATATGAACCACTCTATCCCCGACCAACGCCCTCACCGTCATGGACTGGGCGAAAGTGGGCGAAGTTGGACTTTGCCAACTGGTGTTAGAATCAATTGTTTCCATAGCAATTGATTTTGGCACCAGTTGACAAAGTCCAACTTCGCCCACTTTCCTTACAGAACGGATGTCGAGCGGAGGAGGTAATGCAGGGGCAGGGGGGAGATTATATACTGTTAGCAAAAGCGAGAAATACTACAATTTTTATTCACATATAAACACGATTTTTCATTTTTTTTTGAATTTTCGAAAAAAAAACACGTCAAGAACGAGCTCTTCACCCACATCCAATCCAGCTTCCCAAAAACTACTCTCCCCTTCTCCGACCTCTTGACCCGAACTCTAATACGACCCACTCATTTTCGAAAAAAAACATCAAATATGACCCCCCTCCCTTGAGAACTGCTCAACGCGCGGTCGACTCTGCTTGAAAAAAGCTTGATTGATCGTGCAGATGGAGCGACATTTCGGTGCAGTACTGCTGACTAGAGCGAGTTGAATGGAGTTACAAGTGCGACGCTCACCACGCCGAGGCGGTCCGGGCGCAATACAAATCGGCGTAGATTGAAGTCGCCGGGACCAACCGCCTTTTCCCCATCCCCTCGCCTCTGCCTTCCATCCCTCCGGGGTCGGTTAATTGGTACCAGACTTGTCTGGGAGGATAAAAACACTGACTTGTACATCGGCTGGCCCCCGCAAGTCATTGTATAGGCCACATCGCATTCAAACGCCACTACGAATGTACAAATGGAAGTAGAATGCGTGCCGCATCCCAAAAGGGATTGATCAACGGCAAATGCTTTATCCTTTTATCCTTTATTGCTGAAGAGCCGATGCAAATTTTGCCTGGAGGTTACAAGGCTTTTCGTCAACCGGAAAGTCGGTGGTCATATGGCGGAGCTGAGCTTTTCGTAAGCGAGATAAAGAAGAATAGATGCTCGTGGTAGTTGGCACTTGTGTGAGACGCTCCCAGGACGATCACTACAAATACTGCTGAACAGCAAAGCCTTCGACGGTTGACAAGAAGTTCTGATAGCCTGCCACTGTAGAGGATGACTTCAGGGTAGGTGGAATCCAACTTGCCATCACCAAAAAATCAGTACACTTGTGGGCATTTCCCAAAGGAAATTTTGGGATCTGTCGATTCACAATTTCAGGTACATGTTCATTGCTAAGCGCTACGAATTTTCAACGGAGGAATATTGGTAAGTATAGGTGATATACTGGACCAAATTGGCGCCTCGCGTGTCTCGGCGTTTGAAAAAGAAATACAAAACGAAGTTGCAAGTATGTAAAATGAGAAGAGAACGCTCACCTTGTCGTTGACCACCGTAATTGCATTATTGACTTCATTCTCGTCCCCTCGTTCAGGCATCAGATCGAAAATAATTTGCGCCCATTTGGTAGTGGCGTCTAAATACCAGACCATTTGTCGTGCTTATAATGCTGAGAAAAAAACGAAAGCGGTGTAAACGAACTGTTAGCTTTATTGGAGTATTCCGTGTAGACTGCGCTGGATGGAAGAGCTCGACCAAACAAGAATACCCAGTAAAAAGCAAAAACCACCGACCAAATTCCTTAAAATTGGACTTCATCAGGTTGTTCGGGTATTTAGATACAGGAAGTTCAGCTAGTGCTTTCGTGTTAAATGGGCTGGACCAGGGTGAATACGGGTCGGAGATTCCCCAACGGCACGTCGAGGATATTTGCCTGATCAGTTACGTCCTCCCGCGCGGACATTCACACTCGCCATGCGCGAGCCGTCTTACTCTCCGTGACGTTGACGTTTCATTCCGGCATTGTCTCGCGAGTTACAAGTCGATGATTTGAGGACTCCTCGACGCTTATTCACCCGAAGCTGAGACTGAGGACACTGGAGGCTAGGAAAATAAAAAGGATAAAGCATTTGCCGTTGATCAATCCCTTTTCATTCTACTTCCATTTGTACATTCGTAGTGGCGTTTGAATGCGATGTGGCCTATACAATGACTTGCGGGGGCCAGCCGATGTACAAGTCAGTGTTTTTATCCTCCCAGACAAGTCTGGTACCAATTAACCGACCCCGGAGGGATGGAAGGCTTGGTTGGCCCGGGCGACTCACGACCCAGGGATTTGATCCCCGGACCGCTCGCGTGGTGAGCGCGCCACTGAGCCAGGATAGGTCCCCCCCGTCGCAAAAAAAGGCGGAACATCCCTTTATGATTGTTCCAACAACCGTTTTCAAAGTTATACGATGAAACGTTATTGGCATTATGAAGCTTCGAATTGTTTCTCCGTTCACTAATCCGAAGTCATATTGCCTCCTTTCAGAGGCAAGGATCAGGACTGAATTTATTAGGGTAATCCTGCTCGAATGTGAAAGTTGGGATACGGAATGGACTACTAGTGGAGAAGAAGTCAAGCAATTTTCAACGCGGTACATTTTGCTCTAAGGAGCGAAGAAGTCTGAGAAGTAATAGCAAGGCGAGAGACAATGCGAGTCGCCAATGAAAGACAAAATTGGAAATTTGCTTGGACTTACAGTATTTAAGGTTGCGCGCACGCACTCATTTCACCTACTTTTTTCAATCAATTTTTTGGCAATCAAATGGCAGATTCGCCACGATGAAGCACATGATTTGTGGGCGCTTATCCGCAACTACGGGCATTTCGGTGTGACGGTGGATTCAACACAAAGCCTTTTGAGTGGCGAGGCGGCTTCAGGCACGCCGTTACGATTTCGCTGAGATTCCTGCTCCCTTTTTCCCTGGGGGTCTCACAGGACGCCCCATCCTGTAGAGTCAATTTGTGGGTGGTCGAGTCTTTCATGAACACGTCAAGTGTTGCCCTCAACAGTCGAGTCACTGGTGCCACATGCGGAGGCTCAAGAGTTGGAGGGCTTGGTTTTGGACTTCGCGACATTTACTTCAAACTGCGGCCAAACCGTTAGGCGACGTGTGGTAGCGGCGGCGTGTTGACGTAACCGTATCTTCTTTACTTTTAGTAAGAAATATGGAAGAGAAGAAAAACTTAGAAACTACAAGAAACAAGCGCTGAAAGCAAGATGTATCTGACCAACCTAGACCAACAGCGGCCGACGAGAAATTGTCAACAATCGTCACCACCACCTGAAATTCCGACCTGACTTATGACGTGTTTGAAGGGATAAGCTGACAGAAAACAAACCAGAGTCGTGCAGACGAGGCAGAAGAAGATCGGCATGACGATGGGCATGCGAATCTTCTCGGGATGAACGGGCCAACGCCTAAACGGTACCAAGTTGAGAGTAGCTCATTTTCCGAGTAACGCTATACTCTCACCTAAACCGAATCCATATCAAAGCTACCATAGTACAAGCTCTTTGTGACCACTGTGCGAAGGCCACGTATGAGATCAAGTTGTTCAGATCGCCAGCAAATGACACACACATGGCAATCAGAACCTGAAAACAACTATCAGACGAGCATGAGCCATGCATGTTCTACTGTCCAAAATCAAGGCTACATCAAAAAGAATGAGAAAGTTCGAAATATTTGGCATTATGCCCTATATTTCCAGGGTACGCCACGCATTTGACCTCTGCTTTATTTCGCAGTGGCACCTGGATGCAACTTGGCCTACACATTGGCTTGGAGGCCACCGTTAACAACCGTGCTGGAAAAGTTCGGAGTTCATGTGACCTCTTCCTGAAGCGCAACGTTCCATGCAACCCCGTCCCATCCTCTTGTGACAGTCCTGATCTGAGCCTATCAAACCTTTCCCAAAACGTCGTCAAGCGAGGAAGGAGAATTCGAGAAAATAGTTGAATTCTTTCTTGAACTTGGCAGGTTTTGTAAGAAATTCTTCTCTTTCCAGAAATTTCTTCTCCCACTTTTCAAGAGCTATAGCTATTTCACCAAATATGACCATCTTTCGAAAAATCACAAGAACGACGTTTTACCAAGAAATAACCCATAGGATTCCTGGTTGAGAATTGACCGATGAATGGTAAAATCTTATTGGAGGGCCACCAATGCACAAAACAGGGTGTTTGCTTCGCTGGGCGAGTAGGTTGCCAATTAACCGACCGTTAAAGGATGGAATGCACAGTCAGCCTGAACTGGACTTGGTCTGAGCCTTGATCCCTCGGCTCTACTTTACACGTAGAGGCTCA
>MU894868.1:0-14313 GCA_036418205.1 Ostertagia ostertagi
GTTGTTGTCCTCACTTGAGTGCATTCGTGCTCGGTTGATCGCATCGTCAATCGGTCACCTCGTGATAACTTTTTTTGTACTTCAACTGATAAACATTGAATCAAGCGCTAGAAACAAGCTACAATGCATTCACGTGTGATGTTTTCGAGGAAATTTTCGAGATCCTCGTGCTCACTACTTTCACCATTTGATGCAGATCAATAACAAATTTCGTCTTTATTTTCCGATTTTTTATAGCTTTCTGGCTTTTGTTGATGTAGTATTTTCAAGAGAGTACTTTGAAGGTGCTCGCTGAAAGTATTTGCTATGAGAGTTCCAACACCCGAGGGTGAAGTTTTTGTAGTTATTTATTTTTTTTCTGAATTTTCGAGCGAATTCCAGTTCTGACAAGTGAGGAAATCGTAAAGGTAAATGTACTCCCCTTTTCAAAAAAGAGAAGAGCGTCGGGTGCAGACCATACACCACAAGTGACGACGGCCTCCAAGTAAATCTGGTTAGTAGTGGTTCATAGTGATAGCTGATTTTTGGTAAATGATAGTTGTAATTAGTGACAACTGATAGAATACAACTGCAACAGGCTAATCATTTCATTGGCAGAAAACATTTACATTTTGTGGAGGCCGTCGTCACTTGTGGTGTATGGTCTGCACCCGACGCTCTTCTCGTTTTTGGAAGGGAGGGTAATTAACCTACTGACGACCGCGTGTGCATGTAACGTGGCACTTTTTTCGTATTTCTTCAATAGTCGCCAACTCATCGATGATTTCATTATTGATTATGAGTTGTTTCGCTGACTCCAGGTAATGTGTACACACTGTTTTGGAGCTTTGAGTATTGCCAAGTAAAGTAAGCAAAAGGGACCACTCCGGAACGCAGGTGTGGCCCACCGGTGGACAACACGGTCGCCAATGGGTAAAAGACGGGATATCCGCAAAATTTGTGGGTAGATACCAGAACGTCCACAAATATCCAACTACCCGATGGTCCCCGGGCGTTACACATTCGAATTCCTTAGAAATTCATGTAGGCAGTTGGATTCGCATTGAGCCCATACACGGCTGAATGGCCAGTCCTATATAACGTTCAAGCGACTACTCTCATCCCAGTGATACTGTACAGTCCCCTCCACTCCTATCAGAATACTCAGGTCCCCTAGTAAGTGGGTCCAAGACATGATTTTTACGTAAAATGCTCCTAAAAAGAGTCAATTTCAAATCATTGTTGGATAGCGATTATTTACAACAATGATCCACATGTTATTGTTGCTGCCTCCATAGACTTAAAGACACATCTCAGGCAGAAGTCGCCTGAACGGCTTCCTTCAGTCCACGGGGTATACCTCAATAGGACAATCACATGAGGCACAACGTGAAAAATCACCTGACAAAAGCGTTAGGGCTTGCAAAATAAGCTGCAGCAGCTGCATTTTTTCTTTCATCTGCTGTCTGGCGCCCTGCTCATTTTCTGCGCTCTCTCGCCTCTTACTCTCCTTCTCCGCGTTCAACCTCCCTTCCCTTAGCACAGCCGCATCACATAGGTGAGCAACCGTTAACCTAAACGTTATCGACCGGCTCTTTTCTTTTTCTTCACTGCCGGCACATTTTTCACGAATACGTTGATCCTAGAGGAACGCCTTTATTCGAAAAGTTGAGCATTTCTACCTTGCTTCAATTCCACACTATCATTTTCTGCATAGCCCCAGTAAAGTCGCGTAGGTACGTGCGACCCGCACAAAATCGTCGGATTCGCTCACGCTCACAATTGCCCGTCATGAGTGACCTGATTGCACAGGTTTCGATCATTTTTTTGCAGTAACACCTCTGCACACCTCGTCGAATTCAGGAGAGGTTTTATCACTCCTTTTGTTCCGATAGTGCCACTTTCCGCCTTTGAAGTTCTCTTTTTGCTGGAACGGAAGCTTAGTGCGATTGTTTTCCCAGGCTGTCCGTAATCGGATTGCCATGAATCATAACTCGTGCTCGGAATCATAAAAACTTATTTCGATGCGTTCAATCACGCAAATACAAACATTCTGCATATTTATTGACTCTGTTCTTACAACCACCTCACTGCCAACTGCAAGTCATCCAACGACTTGATACACAACCAAAATTGTTGCATTTCTGATTGAACCTCAAATGCAGGCCCTTTCAAGGGTCACGTCCCACCAAATAATAGTCGTTAATGAATCTTCCGTACTCTTCCATATTTTGTAGTGCTTTTATGCGAATTCTTCGTTCTATCTGGAAGTCACATAGATTGGTTCTTTTGATAGTCCGTTGTCAAGCTGGCTGAAGTGTACTGCTCTCGCTCGTCCTTCACATGCTCTCTCACTGAGAGTATGTTTCTTGTGCGCGGATTCCTTAATGCGTTTGTCTGTTTTGCACTCGTGACTTTTTCACCGTTTCACCAAAAAACGCGAAGCTTTCCCAGAGTTTCTATACTTCTTCTGCATCTCACTGGATGCCCCACTTGAACCGCACTTCCATTTCAAGCCGAACGACCCAACCTACCCGATGGTGGCCGCCTTTAAGCAGTTAAAAATACATGTTTGTTATACAATCAAAAGATCTGAGGGGTTGAACGGTTTGGGAGATGCTGAAAAATAATGGCAGTGTTGCTTCTTAAAATTTTCTTTGTGAATAGATACTACAACAAAGTCGCAACGGATTCACGTAGAAAAGCCTGAAAAATTTACAAATAAAAAAACAGTAAAATCAAAAGAATGCGCCACAATGTGTCACAGTCGGCGAATCTTGTTTTGAATTTAGTCAGCTTTTGTGAGCTTCCAAACATGTAAATGTAAATCGGGAAAAAATTCGGGTTTCGCCATCGGTAAACAACTAACACTGGGATAAGCCATGCATATTGTTTTCATGCAATGGAGTAACAGCTTTTGAAGGTGTGTAAAGCACATGCTGCCCCAAGTTAGTACAAATGCTTTATTTTTCAAGCTCGTATTTTTCTCTCCCTAGCATAAGTTCAGTGTTCAGCACCACTGCGAGCGTTTATAGGTAGTCAGTGCAAATTCTTCAATAAGCAAATAACTGTTATATAAGGTGGACGAGGCGATGACGATGTGAAATGCCTACGGTAGGGACTTTGAAAAGTGCTTAAAGCCGACACAATAGGGCATTTTTCCGAAGCGAATTGTGGGGGAGGGGAGACGAGGGAGATTCTTGGAGCCTACGAGAGCTTGGTCCTTCATTATCCGAGCAATTTTTATTATGGAAATTTTTTATAAGATTCCTCATGTCAACTCTTTCTGAAGCTTTATATTTTTTTCTAGGTTTGTAGCAATATACAGTCCTTATTACTTCACTCTCATTTTCTTGCATTATTTTTTCATATTCAACGGTTTCTGACACTAAATTCCAATGCGGTTGCTAATTTCGATCTCCAGCTGATCTGTATTACTTGAAGTATTTTACCTTCTGGTTCGCACAGGTCATTGTTTGTCCTAGTGGGCGTTGCGCGTAAGATGAGATAACCTGTTTGGGTCCTCATATTTTTTTCCTAAGATAAAGGGGTTTTAGTAACGAAGGGCGCAATGGTTAAATTGACTGAGCTATCCAGGATGACTACCGTCGAATTTACAACGGGTATTGATCCGTTTATGTTATCATTCTTAGTGTTTTCAATTTTTTTCCCAAAAAGCAATCCACTGCGTCCTGCTGTGTCAGCACAACGTCTTACTTGCTCTTGAATAGCTCACTTACACTGGAAAATTTCTAAAAATTTCTTTAGTAATTCATTTATGCTTGCGAGTGCCACATTACCTGCTTGTTTGCTTTCATCTGAGGGGGTGATATCCTCAGTGGGCGTAGCCTAGTATAAGGATCACTGAGTGGGCGTGACTCGTAAGCTAAGGTAGTGCTGTTTGTTTATTCTGAGATAGTTTGACCTCCAGTCTCTATATCCGAATTGAAGGCGCTTCAGTGCACATGATTTCGCAGTAGATGATTTCTCGTGGGGAAAAAAAACTGCGAAACAGTACGAGGTCGTCAATGGATCAATGCCCTCCAAATCGTCGACAGCAGCCGTTCCAGCTAATTCCATCGATTTCTACCGTTTTCATTTTCGAGTTAGAACTCTTGGTTACTACGGTCCTAATTCTTATATACATACCATTAGATGCTCAGACATCTCATTAAACAACGCGACGTTTAGACAGCGCATGTTTCCACCTTCTTTTCCATTACTATCTGTCCTGGACCTTTGTTTTTGCAATGAAAATTAACAGTGTATGGCCACCTTAGAGGCAAACCCCGGGATTAGCCCGACTAGTAGGAAGGATACCGCGAGAGAAAGGTCGTACCTACCTAGATCACTCCAGCTTCGTCGCAAAAATTGCGCGGTTAGGGCGCTAATCCTTACGGGCCTGCAACCATCGACCCCCGTTGCAACGCTTCCCACCCACCTCGATATCGGCGTGCTCTCTCGAACGGTGATCTCTCGCGTGTTTTGTCTTCTTTGACCGCCCTGCCATCGTTCCACATCCGACCTTTTTGAGGTTGAGCCTTAATTTCAGCGTTCTTGCGTTTCATTCTCCATTTCAGGTCTTTATTTTTGTTACGCAGCTAAGCTATCATGGAAGCGCTCAACGCACTTGCATCGAGTGTTTTGCCTTTAGAAGGCAGGTGATCCTGTGGAGGAGTTGCTTGCTGATTAGGAGTACGCACTAAGGTTATTTTGGTGATAGGCGCTTCACGTGGATGGGTCTCACCCAGCCCAGCCCGTACGGGGGATTGATCAACCCATAGACTTCGATGGGAGTCACGAAGCGTCACCTCCTCATACATTGCATGCGCTGCGTCAGACCAAGACCATTATAACGATGTTGCGGATGCAATATTCTGTCGTGCAACAAGGCGGGCCTAAGCGGCTTCATAATACGAAGTTATTACGAAAAAGTTAGCATTTTATTCATTCAGCTTTTTATTCTTGAAAAAAATTCTCCAAAACGAGTATCGATCTCCTGGCTGAGTTGTTCATTTGTTCAAATTTTTACAAAAAAGGCAGAGGGCAACCTTTGACGTCGAATTACATCGACTACAAATCCCTCATGGGTAGGCCTCTACAGTACTCGAGATGCTCAGAAGTAAATGATGCGGTTAACCCTGCTTCAAGTTCGGGGTGTTGCAGTGAGAGGACATGTCTAGAGATTTTTTTCAAAATCAATTTCACTTGAGAAATTGAAAATGGGTTCAGGTGTGATAGTGCACTGGATGATCCTTCTGAGCACGTCAAAAATAATTGTGCCGTAAAATCTATAAATAGCGTACAAGGCACAGGTTTAAATAAATGGAATGGAATCCGTGTTCATCGGCTCTTTCGAACATTGTTGATATGCGCTTTCACAGTCTTCAGCGATTCTCGCCACATTTCATGCGATTTCTTTTCGATTTAAAATCTCAAATCCCTTTGAACTGGACCCTATGGACTTATGTGATGCCTGTGTAATGAAAATGATTGTTTCAGCGAACTCTTCGTCATCTTTACACTGGAGCGCCGACATGGCCGAGCAGGCAACGCTGTCACTTCAGGTCAGTCACGATTCTTTCAGTGATGGAATACGGGCCCATTTTTGATAAATGATGATGATCGATTTGAAAAAAATATGGGAACAATAAATGGGCAAATGGAAAATCGTATAACTTCGTATAATGTATGAGACTAGGCGCCGATGTTTTTTTTTCATCGGTGTGATGGACGAGGCATCGAGTAATAGTGACGGACGAGGCGCTCTCACATAATGTGGGGGAAAAAGTGGTGTTGATTGTAATAGGGATTGAGATAGGATTTATGATTGTGTATTTGGTGAGACGAGGAAACGGTTAAGACAGTGCTCACAGTGATTGAATCATTCTACGATCTGCCACGTCCCTTTCGATTTGGAATAGTATTTCGCTTGCGGGCGACATATCGCAATGTTGGGGAGGGGGGGGGGGGAACCTTTAGACTGAGCATTAGGTGGGGAGGGGGGGGGTGCGAGGGAGGAGACGAAAGGGTCACGGCGGCGCGGACGCGATTGCGTGCCGATGACAGTACACTTGCAGCGACAGGCAGTGGAAAGTTTAGCCGCCTCCGCCAGAGTGAAAACCTTGTTAGTGTCACCGGAATGATTGTATCACGTATACCATTCACGATTATTGAGTGATTTTTCGATATAGTGAAACAAACCAATGCCCCTGCTGTCGAACGCTGTTGATGAGCACCAGTTAGGTGACTACAACAGGATGTTCGATTTACTTTTCCATCCTACGAGTCACTTACTGTCACGTTAGGAGTGTGATCGTTAGTGTTCGGGTTTGCGTTGCTGTTTTCTCGCGGCTCTGTGAGTGTGGGGCTCGCGTCCGGCCGAGGGTGGACTATTAGATGGAGCAGGAGGGTTTAGGAACCTGGGGGAAATGAAAGTGGCTCACGACCACTGGAGTCTCTCCTCCCTTACCTAAGGCTGAGTCCCAATGTTAACGAAAAGAAAACGTGTTACGAGATTTAAATGCAATGCCACCACAATGACCCCGTATATTGCGATAGGCGCCCACGTTTGTTTTCTGCTGTGTTTTTGATCGCAAGTTCGCACGATGGGAAGTACAACAGGAGATGGGGTGATGGCAAATACCATGAAAGCTAGGCTGATGTGAACAGTATTCCGGTGATGGTAACGGGTAGTCACTGACTGAATAAGGCGAGGGAGTACGAGTTTGTTCGTCTTGGACAGAGATTTCTGCTCTTACCCTCATTATTGGTGTGCGTGCTTGGCCTTGTGAAGCCACAGTGACGTGGGGTATTAGGATTTACTGTATTAATGTTTTTATCTTACATATAGACAAGACGACCCCGCCCCTGAGAATTTGGTTTGCTGTGGGTGCAGCGGGGTTGGATCTCTGGCGTGTGCGTGGGTAAGCACGCCATTTGTGACACACTTTCATCCTCAATTTCAGGACAAACTAAGCGCTAGGTCAGCTAGTTTTTAAGAAGACTCACAATGGAAAAATATTCCGACATACTTAAGGATCATGGGGGGATAAAAGAAGAGAAAAGCATGAGAAAAGGTCGAGAACGGTAAATGAGGACGATCTGCCCGTTGATTTCCGCCTTGATGCGACTTTCTCTTCAGACATGCTTTTTTTCTTGTTATGCTAATGCTCGCAATGTATAGACCTGCAGCGAGTGATTAGATAGTCGGTGGGCGTACCCGCACCAACCGCGCCAAGAGTGAGCCATGCTAGATCATCGGGGTCAAATCTTTCGCTGTCAAATGCGCGTCAGTTCGCACCCCCAGAAGGTTCGTCTGTCTTCTCACAAGGCGGTTTCACCCTTCTTCGACCTTCGTTCTTATCGTGGAATCCTTCAAAGGAGTACATCACGAGAAAGTCGAAGAATCGTATAACTTCGGGTGTTAGGCGCTTCATAGTTTTTTTTTCTCATTTCCTGCCATCACTGGACATCTCTACCCTCTTCTAATGAGCTGCTTTCTATGGAAAATCTTCTCGGTTGAAGGGGTGTTGGGGTGTTGAAGGAAAAGAAGATTTCCAATCGTGGGAGATCGTGCTTAGGCAATGTGGGTGTGCTGTTGTGATGTCTATCCCGCCGCTTATCCAATGCACAATGCCAGAGTTGATTAAATGCACAGTTTATTCAATATTCTGGTGCTTTTTCAGAGTCAGCTCAAACTCGCGAAGGACATGGGTTATCAAGAAGATGTCATTCTCGAAGCGCTGGCGACATTGGAGAAAGACAAAGAGGGGGTGCGTTCTGCTCTTCTGTCTTCCTATGATAAGCAGGAAAGGGAACAGACAGGAAGATGAGCATGAGATGCCTCTCAATAACTAGTATTATCTCTTGCTTACAGATGTATCTACCGTTCGAAAGTACAAACGCCATGCTTGATGCCTTGAATAGCACTTCTGTCCGTGTGAACTCGGCACAAATAGGTGATCCGTTGGAAAGGGATGTCAATGATCCGAGGTCTGCAGTTCACGCACGCATTCTCTTAATCAGGGAGTTTGAAATATCGCCGCGTTCAGGACGTATCGCAGTCCATCGAAGAACGTGCCGCGGTCGTCATCGTTCCATGCCGGATCGCCCTCCACAAGTCCACGAAGCGAACAACTCTCGAGGCTCCTCCGAACATTCGAACGGGAAAAAATCCGTGATCGTGAAGCGGCTGACAGTCACATGGCCAGGCTCAAGGTGACCGTTTCTCAGGTTTTGTTCAAAATAGTCCCTTCTGAAAACCAACAAGACCTTTAGGCACGAATCCACGACCTGGAGCGGATAAATGATCAGCATCAGATGACGGAAAGAGAGATGCGAGAGCGTCTACACGAATTACAACGTCGTAATGAAACCCTGGTAAGAAAATCAGATTTCGATAGTGACTATTAGAAGTGAGGAGCCTTTCACCCCATTTAGGACAAGGTCTTGCGCCAAATCGCAGAATAAATTGAGCATCACTAGCCGGTTCTTTCGGAGTGCGCCACGCATTCGATTTTTGATTGAGATCGTGTGATCATATGAAAAGGTATCTAAACCGCTTGGCGCTTAATGGTGTCTGCCAACATCAGGGCAGTGTTCTCACTCTTCCTGGTGAGCAGCCATGGGGTAAGCGACATGAGAGGTTCAGGCTGCTATGTTGCAGAGGTGGTGCGGTAGAAACTGCGCTCCCTCTGCGCCATTTCGAGATTGCCTATCACGAATTGAGAACAAAAGATGAAGGATAAAGCATTTGCCGTTGATCAATCCCTTTTGGGATGCGGCACGCATTCTACTTCCATTTGTACATTCGTAGTGGCGTTTGAATGCGATGTGGCCTATACAATGACTTGGGGGCCAGCCGATGTACAAGTCAGTTTTTATCCTCCCAGACAAGTCTGGTACCAATTAACCGACCCCGGAGGGATGGAAGGCTTGGTTGGCCCGGGCGACTCACGACCCAGGATTTGATCCCCGGACCGCGCGTGGTAAGCGTGCCACTTGCCACTACACCACTTCCGCCCGAGTTGCGACATAAAAGATAGAACTACGTCTTTGTCAATAGATCCCTTAGAAGCGCTATGCGCTGACTTCGATCAGGAATCGTGGTCGGTAATCAGAAGCGCGTTTCTCAAAACAATGTCGGGACAGCAGGTCTTCAAGTCCGTTTCGGATCTTCCCGAAATCAAGAATGCTACCGATCAATAGGCGCTAGAGGAACGCAAGGCTTCACTGGCGAGTTGACCGGGACCCTACACCTTCAAGGTGACCTGGAAGGGAAAGGGGAGGGGGACATCTGAAACTGCTCTACTCCGCCCAAACAGCAAGTCTATGACCGAAAGACAGCACTCACATACATTGGCTCAGAAATGTTATTTGTTGTAGAATGTTGAGTACAAGAAGAGTGAGAGAGAAAAGGAGCAGCTGAATCAAACAGTGATCGAGCTGCAAGCCTTGACGGATCGTTTGGTGAGTTGTTGCCTATCTTTTAGATTTTTGGCGAGAATATAAGACAATTTGTAGTTTCAGACGTTGGAGAATCTTCGAAATGAACACCAAGCGAAAGATCAGAAAGAGTTGGCCGAACATCGCAAGAAGCAGTACGATACGCAAATATCCGCTTTGGAGGAGGTATGTGTGATTCACAGCTTGAATTTTTCAACAGTATTGTGTCCAACGGCTCCTGGAAGTTATATAAAATAGCTGGTCGGAGGAACAGCCGGAGGATGCTGCCACTGAGCATGTTTCGGAAATAGATTGGGTGGAGGAAACTACAAGGATGACCATCTCTGGCGTTAGGCTTAGGACTAGAAGCACTCAATTTTGATTATACTAGCGATATCCGAAGGCAGAGCCTAATGTAGCAAATTCTCCAAGAATATAAGCATGATTGATCTGTCTAACAACTCACAGGAAAGATAAGAGAAGCCTGGGAATGACCAGTCTTTCCACGACAGGGTCGGGCTGGGTCTACCTCAGGGGATAAGGGGTGGCGGGGAGGAAGAAAGTGAGCTGTCTGATACGTATCGCACTTCATGGTTTGTGTGTCACCTTCGAAGGTAAGATAGTGCACGCTCTAATTGGAAGTAAAGGTCCACTCGGATTCATCCATCAGCGCACACATGTCCACTGTGCCCTCATTTTTGGAGCCACGAGTCAGGATTAGGTCTCAAGAGCCAGTCCCTTCTAGAGTGAGAAAGAGGGGTCTCCAAGGCAGGAGGCACGACACTGTCGCGACTCAAAAGTGCGAGGCAACGGCGCTAAGGCCTTGCCTTGTGTGCTGCCGTGCTGCCATCGTATCAACCACGGCATACGTGGTCTCTGCGTCCTCTCGCGTACGACGTACTATCTCGCGTTCTCCCTCTCCTCGCAGCGCTGTGTCTCTCCGTCGTACTACGGCCGGCCTCCTAAGGGAAATTTAGTGTTTTCTATGGTGCTTTTTGCTTTTTCTCCTCACTAATGTTCCTCATTGCACTCCTTGCCTAACTTTTGAGCGAAACGCATCATTTCGTTTCGTGCCTTTGAGGACACCCCGGCCTTCAAGATTTTGGAGATACTCCTTTGCGAATTTGGCCTGCACGGGGTCTTCGTAATGTTTGTGTCAGTGTCCAATCCCAACAGACTGCTGTGAAATCAAGTAGCCGACCATGGAGGTTGACCATTGAGGTTCGCAATTTGATCCCGTGGACTGTGTGGGGAACCTTGCCTTCTCTGCCCCTATGAAGAGTTACGTATCTACGCAAAATAAATAGGATCGCAGGTAAAATTAGTGTTGGTGGATAAATAATGGATCTAATTCTCTGAAGGACCGCCGTCGTCATCACCCATTCATATTCCATCATTTTAGTCAATTCGGACCCTCACCGAACGTTGTAACGCCTTAGCGGCGGACATCAAGGAGAAGGACCGGCAGCTGCGCGAGAAAACCAAACGAATTCAAGAGATCGAAGATCGCAACTCTCAATTGGTTTGTCCTAAACAGTTAGTGAGTATTTCTTTTGTATTTTTCGCCATCTTATCGAAACTCGTGTTAAGCAACCGGAAGCGTTGCTGGAAAAGATAATGACCGAATATCAGCTAAAACGAAAAGAAGAAGAGAAGCGAAAGGAAGCCAATGAGATTTTTAATAGGAAAATTACAAAATATCACGAACAATTGGTGAGTATTGCATGAATGCTCGCGGTACTCGTTGTGTACTGTTTTGAGAGTGTTGTATTTGATTTGGCCGAAGTCATGGCAGGGCTTTCTGAGATTGGTTGCGAAATTCCTTAGTTATTTCTGTGTCTCAGCTCTTCAGTTGTTTTGCGTGATTCTCCAAGAGAGCAATATTCAACCTGGAGGGGTCACTCTAATGTTCAGCGGTAACTTGCCTAAACATAACATTTATAAAAAACTAGATTTTTCACGATATGCTCCACGTTTTCTTGTTCTCGTTTTTCTACCCGGCGTTAATATCGCGCCGTATGGCTGGTGTCAGAGTTTGCGATCCGTCGCGCGAAACGCAAAAATTGTAAAAGCCCCAATCAAACATTTGAAGCAGTAAATATGAGACAAGTAGAAGCATGAACAGTCGACATTCAACCATCACCGTCAAGTAGAAATAGCCTCGAGAATGGAGAGCTCCTCGCAGTATCGATCGGGGCACTTGTGCTTCCTGTGATCCTCTCGCCGATCGCTCGAGTGCACGTATCGCAGACACTGACACCAGCTTATCAGATCGGAATGCTCATGGTCGCGCCTCATCATTTCTGGACATGTCGTGCCCTGGATTTTAAGTGAAGCACCTCATTTTTTTCTTAAACCTTCTCGCAGTAGCCGTCACCGTGTTTCAAAGGCAAGATTTGGGATAAAATAGGTGCGGAAAAGCGTTCAGTTATGAAGCTGAGGTGGGAGGTGGTCTGTAAAAGAGAAGGAAAGCAAACGAAACCACCGATCACGCCCCGCACAGAGACCTCCCCTATTTCAGCCGCACGTTCCACCTCAATATAGAAGAAAGGCGGTTCACGATTCCCGAATTAAACCTAGTGTTCCAGTGCCCAATGACATGCCCCAGAACCGCTGCCACCAAAACACCCGGGCCTTTCTAGAAGGAACGTCGTCAACCCGACAGCGGAGGCGTGCCTTGCAGACGAAGTTGTTTGGGGCGCAACGAGTTTCCTTCGCTTTCGTCGCGCATCTTATCAGACCGACCGTCATTAGTCGCGAACACGAATACGACGGAACAAGCGATGGAGCGATCGCGATCGCTCCATCGCTTGTCCGTCGCTTGCCAATCGCTCTTGGTCGAGCGATTGGCAAGCGATTGCGCAATCGCTTGCAAAGTGCACAAGCGACGGGCAATGGCTCTGCTCGATCGATACCGCAGCCGACTGCATTGACTGGGGGCGGGGCCAATCGCCCGTCGCTTGTGCACATTGCGCAATCGCTTGCCAATCGCTCGACCGAGAGCGATTGGCAAGCGACGGACAAGCGATGGAGCGAGCGCGATCGCTCCATCGCTTGGTCCTCGCCGACTTATACTCGTCTCAGCGGTAACAGGGGCGCCGACATCCACGTCTTTATGTCGCCTGTCTACTACGTCCGGGATGGAACCGACGAGCATCCTGATCCCCGAGCGTGCCTTTAGCAGGGTCAGCCACGTTCGGACAATTTTAAATTTTTACGATCCCCCTTTCTGCAGGGAGTTTCGATACCACTCCCCTACCACCACTGTTGGGGGTTATAGTAACGATTACGACCCTTCGCCTGGATCTGCCGGGTGGTTGGTTGACCTTGCTTCTTCCAGTGCTTTCCTTGTCTGATGATCATGTGAACTTGCACAGTCAGCATAGTCCATACTAAAACACTCGCAGCTCTATCGCCTTCATTCACGTGTGCATAATCGCCCTGACGTCCTCATTCCTGACCCTGTACGTCCCATCCATCCGCAGGTCTATCTCAGCATCCTCATTCCAGCAGAACTGCTTTTGAAGGTCTTTACTCATGGGTCAGTGCCTTTTGCCTTATTGTTAGAGCACCGTAGGCTTTACCATTTCACCGATACTCCTTGCTTTGAGCGTGCCCGATCACCTTAGAAGTGCCTGTGGATTTCTGCAACCTTCTTAGATGCCACGTTTATCGTGGACTCGAGTGCTTTCTGTGCTACCGTCAGTAGCTAGAGAGCTTAAAGTCAGACCTCTGAATTTCGCCAAAATTTTCCCAACTTCACAATAATTCCTCCTTTGGAGTCCTGAAATGCTTCACAATTTCAACGAATACTACTCATTCGCCTGGCACGAGACCGCTCTCAACACTTTATTGCTCTCAACGCAATGCACGCTTTGTCCCTGGGAATAAGGAAAGCTATACTATTGTACTTACCTATCTAACTGCATGTTCGTTTATTTGACCGCTTTCTGTCCGTCTGTGTGCCTGTTTGCTTTTTGTCTTTTCCCGGTCTACATTTCTGTTTGACTATCCATCTGTTTTTGATATGTCGTCTTCACCTAATTTATTTTCTCAAATTTTACTACTTTAAGTGGCGAGAAGGATTGCTTTTCAAATCCATGTTGAGTTTCCAGCGTCGTCTCAACATTTTCCCAATCAAAGTCGTTTCAGTTGGCGTCATTTCCTCGTCTGGAGGAGCAACGCCGACGCCTTGAAACAGAAAAGGAGCGCGCTGTCGAAGAAAGCGAGCAGTTACGCAGAGAGATCTCACGACTCAGAGAGAAGACCTGCGCCGAGTGCTGCATATGTCTAGCCACTAAGGTACGTTGATAGAATGTTGAGGTTTTAACCGAGTTCCGAAAGTCAAAGATCAGTGCGATTACTCCCAAACACCATTTCAAACTTCAAGAAAAGCTTCCATGGACCCAATTGGTTCTAGAAAGGTATCGCAATCACAGAACCTGGACCCACTTTAACAGGAAACCGGACTTGATGTCGTTCACCGCTAATTGATCTACAGGGGGTGGCTTCAGATGCCTGTCGACATGAAGCCGGTGGCAAACAAAGCCCACAGAGGTCAGAAATTGGCGCATTTTTTCGTTCCTTCTCAGGCAACTCGAACAAGCTACTTGTGTTAGGTGGGAAAAGCACAGGATTGGGGTTGATGTTAGAAATTTTCAAAGGCTCCCGCGAATTCGGAGTGTCACCTACCTAAAGCGAACTCTGCAGGCTATCTAGGAATGTCATGGGATTGACAAGTAAAGCCTTGATGGATATGCCCTTGCATGGAGTGAAAGACAATTCCCCTGCTTCCTCAATTCACTACTTTTTTGAACAACCTTAATTGACTTACTTTTTTGGGCTTTTTTCCGCTTCTTGTGAGGTTTTCCTGAAATATGACACCTT